>JAOTRH010057360.1:0-18884 GCA_034768845.1 Heliamphora exappendiculata
CAAATTAAAGATATTTATTTATAGGAAATGAAATATTAAAATCATCAAAATTAATTAATGAAGCATATGTGCTAACAGGAGGATTAAACCAGATTGGACGCTCAAGACCAAAGAAGAAGTTACCAAATAGATAGACGCTGAATTCCTCATGATCATAGAGTACCCGAAATGGGTTGCTAATATTATTCCAGTACCAAAGAAGAATGGGAGGATACGGGTATGTGTCGACTTCTGGGACCTCAACAAGGTTAGTCTGAAGGACGATTTTCCTCTCCTCATATAGACGTATTGGTAAACAACACCGCCAGGAACGCGCTCTTGTCCTTTATGGATTAATTTTCAAGATATAATCAGATTTCGATGGCACCAGAAGATCAGGAGAAGACTACCTTCATAACGCATTGGGGTACCTACTACTATAGAGTTATGCCATTCGGATTGAAGAACGTAGGGGCAACCTACTAAAGGACTGCAACCACATTACTGCACAATATGATACACAGGGAAATAGAAGCATATGTGGATGGCATGATCGTGAAATCCAAAACTCGGGAAGGACACGTTGCTGCACTAAGGAACTTCTTCAAAGGAATCAAAAAGTGCAGGTTGCGCTTGATTCCTCAGAAGTGTGCCTTTGGAGTTACAGCATGGAAGATGCTCGGATTCATGATCACACTACGAGGCATAGAGGTAGACCCATCGAAGATCAACGCCATTCTTGAAATGCCTCTCCCAAATACCAAGAAGGATGTAAGGAGCTTCTTGGGAAATGTTCAGTTCATTTGTTGATTCATCGTCAAGCTAACCACTACCTGTGAACCCTTATTTTGACTCTTGAAGAAAGGAACCAAGTTCCAGTGGGACCAGCAGTGTCAGGACGCCTTTGAAGCCATACAGATGTATCTACAAAACCCTCCAGTTTTATCACCTCAAGAACCCGACAATCTTTTGATACTTACCTATCAATTACTCATTCAGCAATGGGGTGTATCCTTGCACAAGAAGACAAAGCCAAGGTAAAAAGAGTTGTCTACTACTCGAGTAAGAAGATGAACGAATGCGAACGACGGTATACGCCTTAGGAAAAGGCTTGCTGGGTGCTAGTCTAGACATCCAGGAAATTACGTCATTATATGTTAGCATATCGGGTTGTTCTAATCTTAAGGATGAAGGATGGACCCACTCAAATACCTTTTTGAAAAGCCAGCATTGACAGAAAAGTTGGCTCGGTGGTTGCTGATGTTAGCCGAATTTGATTTACAATATATCATAAGAAAATCAATAAAAGGGAGAGCCTTTGTTGAGTTTTTAGCCAACCATCCTATCAACAAATAAGAAGAGTCAGAGTTTAGATTTTTTAATGAGATGGTGTGGAAGATTAAGAAGGATCTGTGTACCCTCTTTTTCGATGGAGCCTCAAACCAATATGATTACGGAATAGGGGTACTCCTTGTCACTCTCGATGATTCTCATATCCTTATAGCTTTTAAGTTGAGTTTTGAGGTCATTAATAATCATGTCGAGTACGAAGCTTGCTTAGTCGGATTGAAAGCCGCCTTAGAATTAGGGGTAAGAAAACTAGAGGTTATAGGAGACTCAACTCTGGTTGTATCCCAGGCGAAGGGAGAGTGGAAGGTTAAAGAAGAAAAGCTAGTTTAGTATCACTGAGAGCTTAAGCTAATGATCCCCTACTTTGAAAGCGTGGTATTCATTCATGTTTTGAGATTGCAGAACAAGTTTGCCGATGCCTTGGCCACTCTGACATCGATGATAGACATATCCCCCAGGATAAGAATGAGGCATTTGAAAATTCAACGAAAGGATATACCCGCGATCAGCAACATCGCTATTACCTAAGCAGCCAATGACGGGTTACCATGGTATCACGACATTTAGAATTTCATCAAGAAGAGAGAATATCCCAGCCAAGCCAGTAAAAAGGACCAGAGTGCTATCAAGAAACTTACTGCACAATTCGTAATTTGAGGGGAAAAATTGTACAAAAGATGATATTTGGGATTCAATAAGCTTTGTGTTAACACGGAAGAGTGACATTAAGTGATGAGAGAAATTCATAGAAGAGTTTGCGGACCTCACATGAGTAGGATGATGTTGGCTAAAAAGATCCTGCGCCAAGGATATTTCTGAATGACCATGGAATCAGACTGCCATAAGTTCGTTTGGAGGTGCCAAAAGTGCTAAATCCACGCACACCTCATGCATGTACTGCCATTTCAGCTGTATAACATGACCTCGCCCTGGCCATTCTCAGTTTGGGGAATCGACATCATCGGGAAGGTTGTACCCAAGGCATTGAATGGACACAAGTTTATTCTCGTGGTAATTGATTACTTCACAAAGTGGGTCGAAGCTACCTCTTACTCAGTTTTGAAAGCATCTCAAGTAGCCAGATTCATCAAAGAAAATCTCATTTGTTAGTATGAAGTTTCACTTGAGATAATTTTCAACAATGGTTCTCATTTTCAGGGAGAAGTGTTAGATCTTTTGGAAGAATATCGAATTGTCATTCACAAATCTTTGTTGTACAGAACACAAACCAATGGAGCTCTGAAAGCTACAAGTAAGAATGTGAAGAAGATCCTATAGAAAATGATAAAAGAAAGCAAGGATTGGCCGAAAAAGTTAACATTTGCGCTTTGGAGATACCGGACATCGATTAGAACTTCCACTGAGGAAACACCCTTTGCCTTGGTCTACAGAATGGAAGAAATTCTACTCGTAGGATAGATCAAGCATTTAACAAGAAGGTTAAGTCCCAGAACTTGAAAGAAGTGACTTAGTCCTCAAAGAGATCAGAGCTCCCATATTTGATCCAAGAGGTAAGTTCAAGCCTAATTAGGCCGGACCCTATCTCATCTAGACCTTGAAGTCGGGAGGCACTGCCGTCCTTATGGATTTGAACGAAAATATTTTCTTTACACCTATCAATTCAAACCAGTTTAAAAGATTCTACTCTTGAGGAAAAAGCTTGCAAAATGAGAGCATTAATACTCGGGTGTAACCCCAGCCTCAAACTACATTATGACCTGATTTTCTTATTCGGGATACATAGGTAGCTTCTATAAGAAGTTTGGCCCAAACTTTTGTTCAGAATTCTCTCTTCGTAACCATGTTTCTAGTAATTGGTCAATGCAAAAACTTGTTTTAAGTTTCTCTAATAAAATGACTATGATTGTAAGAAAAGAATTTAAAAAGCCATCGTAAACCAAAGTGGAGACACTTTCATTAATGCATTTACCGATATAGTTTTCAAAAGATATAAGAGAGGCTCATAAGTCCTCATCCTAAAAAAAAGTTAACTAAAAAAGAAAACAGGCAAAATATTAAGGTACAGCAAAGCAAGATCAAGTCCTTATTCATTTTACATCCCTTTCTTGTTATGCCCGGCGTTCCGCCTCCGTTTGCAGCCAAGCCTTGTAACTTGCAGATAACTCGCTGTCAAAATCGCCGCCAGTTGGTATCCTTGGTCGAGAAGACCAAGCTCATTGATACTGACACTAGAAAGAAGCCCGGTGAGGGTGACTGTATAGATAGCTCACAAAATTTTTAGGAAAGATCTGGGTACGCCCAAACTGGCGACACCTTTTTATTTGTGTCGACACTTTTGACACTTTTAGCTGGTTATGTCGACACATTTTTTGTTGGTGTCGACCATTTCCTTCTGTTGGTGTTGAGTTAAACTCTTTGTTCTTTTGTGTTAGCACCTCTCTCTATTTGTGTCGACACCTACCTTTGTTTGGAACTCTCGGTTCTTTTGTGTCGGCACCTTTCTCTGTTAGTGTCGACAGATTTCTCGGGTTGAACTCTCGATTTTTTTTTGTCGACACCTCTCTCCGTTTGTGTCGACACATTCGCTGGTTTCTATTTACGTTGAATCTCTCGGCTCTTTTGTGTCGACACCTAGGCTGTTTGTGTCGACACCTTTGGTGGTTGTGTTGACACCTTTCTCTGTTTGTGTCGACTCTAGGTTGTTTGTGTTGACACTTTTCCATGTTTGTGTTGACACTTTTCCATGTTTGTGTCGGCACTATTGTTGTTTGAGTCGACACATTTCCTGCTTGTGTTGACACTTTTCCCTGTTGGTGTCAACACTTTCCTTCTTGTGTCGACACTTCGCTATGATGCTTAATGAGATCTCTGCTTAACAGAGATCTGATCGGCTAAGGCCGTAGGCAGCCGTGCGCAGCTGACCTTCTAGGGTTCGGAAGCACTTGCTATAAGCAATATTGCATACCGTTTTGGTTTTGAGGGCACTTCCCTCAGACTCTCGCCTAGCCCCGCTAGGGGGCACGGCCCCCTAGAATCCCCACCAGGGGGCGCCCCCCCTGGGACCCCGCCACTTGATGGACTATGTTTGGAAGAATTAAGTTTAGATTGTTAATCTATTCTTATTGTTGACATCGTAAAGATCTAATATGTGAATTGATCTTATTTCAAAAAAAACATGTCAACTGAAAAATAAAGTGCTCCTGAAAAGCAAGCTGCTCCTGAAAAGAAAGTCGCCCCTACGCCTGGTGTTCCAACTGCTCCATTGTCTCATGTGGACAAGCCAGGAAAGTTTTGAAGAGGAGCTGACTTTAAGAGATGGCAACAGAAAATGATATTTTATCTCACCACTTTAAATCTGGCCAGATGCCTGATTGAGGAAGCTCCAATTGCTGATGAGAATGTAGACACTCAGAAGTTAATGGCAGTTGATAATTGGAAGAACGTCGATTACCTGTGCAAGAACTATGTTCTGAATGCTCTAGATGACTCATTGTACACTGTATTCATTGAGACAAAGACTGCTAAGAAATTGTGAAAGTCCTTAGATCGAAAGTATAAAATTGAGGGTGCCAGTTCTAAGAAGTTCATAGTGGGCCGGTTCCTTGATTATGTGATGAAGGACTCAAAACCTGTGACGGTACAAGTCCAAGAGCTTCAGATTTTGATCAATGAGATCAAAGCATAAGGGATATTGCTGAGTGAAGCATTCCTAGTGGCTGCAGTCGTCCACAAGCTTCCTGAAACATGGAAGGAATTCAAGAGTTATCTAATGTTCAAAGACAAGGAGATGACTCTAGAGGCTCTATTCTTCAAGCTTAATGTTGAGGAAGAAAATCGAGCAACGAGCAAGAGTGTCGGGTCCAAATCCAACATGGCCAATGTGATGGAAGTTAGAAACTCTTCAAGAGCAAAGAAGAGTGTTCATGACAAGCATGACAACACAAGGTTTGACAAGAAAGTCAAACTAGGACCAAGAGATCATATTGCCAAAAAGTAAAAGGAGAAATTCTAAGGGAAATGCTTTAACTGTGACAAGTTTGGACATCGTGCTTCAGAGTACAAGAAGCCAAAAAATTTCCAAGCTCAAGCTCATATGGCAGAGGCAACTGAGGGTGTCTAAAAAATTGATCTCTCGGCCATGGTATCTGAGGTGAATATGATAGGCTCAAATCCACAAGAATTGTGGATAGACACAGGGGCCACTCGCCATGTCTGCTATGACGGACAAATATTTAACACCATTGAGATGGTGGCTCATGGTCAAAAGTTGTGTATGAGAAATTCAGCTACCTCACATGTGTTGGGATAAGGCCATGTGATCCTCAAGATGACATCTAGAAAAGACCTGACATTGAATAATGTGCTCTATGTGCCAGATATTCGGAAGAATCTGATATATGGGTCTCTGTTGAGCAAGCACGGGTTTCAGATGGTCTTTGAGGCGGACAGAGTTATGCTGTCTAAGGCAGGGATGTATGTGGAAAAAGAATCTGTGACCAATGGTCTATTCAAAATGAATGTAATAACTTTTATTCCCACTGCTAATAAAATGAAATCTCATGTTGCTTATGTGCTTGAGTCTTCCATTTTGTGGCATGGTAAACTACGTCATGTTAATTATGATTTTATGCATAGATTAATTAACTTGAAGCGCATTCCTAGTTTTGACTTTGATAAAACTCACAAGTGTGAAACTTGTGTGGATGCTAAGTTAACTAAGTCTTCATTTCACTTGGTTGAAAGAAGCACAGAGCCATTGGGTTTAATTCACGCTGATGTGTGTGATCTGAAATATGTCCAGACTCCCAGTGTTAATAAGTACTTCATCACATTTATTGATGATAGTACAAAGTACTGCTATGTATACTTGCTAAAGAGTAAGGATGAAGCATTGGACAAATTCATTCTGTACAAGAATGAAGTTGAAAACCAACTTAGCAAAAAGATTAAGATGTTGAGAAGTGACTGAGGTGGTGAATATGAATCACCGTTTGGTGGATATTGTGCTGGGCACAGAATTCTCTACGAACCACTGCACCTTACTCACCTCAGCAGAATGGGACTGCTGAACGCAAAAATTGTACCTTGAAAGATTTGATGAATGCTATGTTGGGGAGTTCTGGGTTGCCTCAGAACATATGGGGTGAAGCGGTTCTCACCGCTAATCACATCCTGAATTTTGTACCTCGCAAGAAGAATGAGAAAACACCTTATGAGTTGTTTAAGGGTAGGAGTCCTACCTATAATTACTTAAGAACATGGGGGTGTCTTGCGAAGGTAGATATACCTCCTTCTAAGAAGGAGAAGATAGGTCCAAAAATCGTTGATTGTGCTATTTTATTGGTTATGCGCAAAATAGCAGTGCTTATCGATGTCTTGTGCATGAATCTACAGTAATAAATATTCACAAGAATACAGTTATGGAGTCTAAAAATGTGTCATTTTTTGAACACATATTTCCGTATAGATCCATAAAAGAGTCCAGTTCAGTAAAATAGACTTTGCATCCTGCTAATGATAGCAGTAGAGATCTAGAAGAGAAAGTTGATATAGAGCCAAGTCGCAGCAAACGGGGTAAGAAATCAACCTCTTTTGGTCTGGATTTTCTAACCTACTTCTTAGAAAATGAGCCTCGTACGTACAAGGAAGCTGTGAGTTGTCCTGAGGCTCCGTTTTGGAAAGAAACGATTAAAAGTGAGATTGATTCCATGCTGCCGAACCATACGTGGAAATTAGTAGATTTTCCACAAGGTAGTAAGCCTTTGGGCTACAAATGGATCTTCAAGAGGAAGATAAAAGCAATTGGATCAATAGATAAGTATAAAGCTAAGCTTGTTATCAAAGAATATAGATAAAAGGAAGGCTTAGATTACTTTGATACTTATTCTCCTGTATCCAGGATAACCTAAATTTGTATGATAACTGCTATTGCGGCATTACGAAATCTGGCCATACATCAAATGGATGTAAAAATAGCTTTCTAAATAGAGATTTAGATGAAAAAATCTACATGGAACAACCTGAGGGTTTTTTTGGGCCTAAAGAAAAAGTCTATAAGCTAGTTAGATATTTGTATGGTCTAAAGCAAGCTCCTAAATAATGGCATGAAACGTTTGACAATGTAGTATTGTCTCATGGGTTTCGAATCAACGAATATGACAAATGTGTATATGTAAAAGACACTGATGACGGCTATGTCATCCTGTGTCTCTACGTTGATGACATGCTCATTGTGGAAAATAATGAGAAGGTTATCCAATCCACTAAAGATATGTTAAATTCAAAGTTTGACATGAAGGATATGGGTCTGACTAATGTGATTCTGGGTGCCCAGATCACCAGAACATTAGACGGGCTTACGTTGTCTCAAACTCATTATATTGATAAAATTCTGAGAAAATTCAACAATTTCGACACTAAAGTTGCCAGCACCCCAGTGGACATGAATATCCATTAATCCAAGAATTGGGGGAAGAGTGTCACCCAATTGGAATATTCTCAAGTCATTAGGAGTCTAATGTATTTGATGAGTTGTACAAGGCTGGACATAGCTTACTCAGTAAATAGACTGAGCCGATACACGAGTAATCCAGGACATGATCACTGGAAAGCGACAGTTAGGCTTTTACGCTATTTGAGATATACTCGTGATCTGGGACTGCACTACACCAGATATTCGGTAGTATTATAAGGGTACTATGATGCAAACTGGATATCGAATACGAAAGACTCAAAGTCTACAAGTGGATATGTATTTTTACTTGGTAGTGCAGCGATATCTTGGAAATCTTCTAAACAGACGTGTATAACACGTTCTACAATGGGATCAGAATTCATTACTTTAGATAAAGCAACTGAAGAAGCCGAATGGCTACGATAATTTTTAGAAGATGTTCCAAGATGGCCTAGACCTGTGCCAGCTATTTGTATCTATTGTGATAGTCAATCGGCAATAGGAAGGGCACAGAGTCATATGTATAATGGTAAGTCTAGGCATATACGTCGTAGACATAATACCATTAGAAAACTACTCTCAAGTGAGGTTGTTAACCAGAGAGATCCCAAGATATTGTGGATCCGCTAACTAAATGGTTAACCAGAGAGATAGTTGAAAGAGCATGGATGGGAATGGGATTAAAGCCTGTGACATAAAAAAGTATCGTAAAGCGAAACCCAACCTAACTGACAGGAGATCCCAAGATCTAGGTTCAATGGGACAACCTAATTGCGTATACCTCGGATAATCGCCGTAGAGTTTGAGAACTCTTACTTATTCCTACGATGCAGCGGTGATTTAAGGTTAAGCATTAGCTTTTAATGACTTTTACTCGTGAGCCAGGCTGGTATAGAGAAATACCATTGAATAAAAGTCACCTATGTAAGTATGAAGTAGGGCCGCTTTTTTGAGAATTTGACAAGACAAAATTCTCGAGAAATACTTGCAGAACCAGAAAGTGTGTTTCATGGCCAAAACGAACACAACTATGAGAACGAAAATTTCATTGTGGAAGTCGTTGTGTGAAGCCTATTATTTCGGTTTATTGCTAAGGCGACACAGTTTAAGGCGGTACTGCCCACTTATTTGTCGGTAAATCCGATAGGTTCTCACAAGAAAAGGTTCAAGACTACCCGCTACCTATCCTATGCAGGGACTTTCTATTGTCTATCTCTCTTGCTGTCAGCTTTGTTATCTGGGTTTGTACTCCCGCCAATTTCATTCATAGGGGGAATTGTTAAAATTTTGTGAATTGAATTGGCCATTGAATTCCTGAATTCAATAGCAGAATTTAATTGCAATTGAATTGACCATTCAATTGGTAAATGAATTCTGAGAATCAATACCATTCAATGGTCATTGATTCCTTTTGTAACTCTCCATGGGTGAAAGTCTTTATAAAGCTGTCATCCCATTTTATTTTGAGTACACAGAGAAAAACACAGCAGCAAGGTGAAGAGCTAAGAACAAAAGGAGAGATACAAACAGATTCCAAAGCTGTGATAGTAAGAGAGAGAAAGGAATATGGGGTACGTTCGTAGTCGATCTTTGGTGGTGTTCCAACGATTGTGTCAACTATTTTATCCTAGGAAAGTGACGCCGGTGAAGAAACCTACAACACCCTCGGTAGGCGGTAAATCTTTCTTAAGAAAACTGCATTTGCAAGACTCGGTTTGCATATTCTATTCATGTTAATTTTAGTATTTTATTTCCTGTAAATTCTATTTATTGTAATTGTTAAAAGTTAATAAAGATGTATTTTTTAGATCACCGAGCATGTTATTTGTGGCGTGAGATATTTCTCCCAACATATCGGTCTTTATTACGGGAACGGTATAGTTCCGACTATTGTTCTAATTCATTGTACTAGTACATTTTATGTGTATTGAACAGAACCGCGTTGCGATAATTAATTTTATACTGACTATATAAATTAATTTATGCCCTATAGTTATTATGAATGCTTATACTCTAAATTATGATATAATTATTAAACACTTATTTAATATTCGTTATTTTGATTCATTAAAGAGTGCGATCTTTTATGCTTCTATAATTTCGATGAGTTAGATAACGGCATTACATATTTGGATGATATTAATTATTGACGAAATCCACGTCCCGGCAGAAGAATTAATGATACCCTCTAAGAAAGCTCATAAGTTTTTATTATGTAAAACTCTACAGTGAATTTTATAATCCGACATATCAAATAAGTTAAGCGAAAGACCTTAAGAAATTATGGAATAGGTCGATTAAATATAATTATCAATAATTTAATTAAATAGGCATGTATCTGTGATTTTAACGTGAGGAGAATAATAAGCATTTAATAATAAAAGTTCGAATATTTGGTTTTGAGAATAAGGATGGAAGTACAATTACGATTCCTTAGTGGTATGAATTGTAATTTATATTTTTAAAAAATTATTTTTGAATTAAAGTAGATTTTTCTAATTACATTAGAAACCCATATCTTATTTAGTCCTTATGTCCCTACTGTAGGCCATATGTGCGCTATTAAAAACCTAGACCGCGATATACGATAAAAAACTAGTTCTCATAATCCAGGGTTTTCATGTCTTGTGAAAATTAAAGAAAAGGCATCCAGACAGGGTTTTAAAACACGAAAGATCTAAGCCCACCCTTAATTCGTGTTTTGGCATTCGAGAATAAAGTAGAAGTTCTTAGTGGAGAAAAGATCGCCGATCATCTGTCGTGTTGATCTTTGGATTCAAGTTCAAGAATAGAAACATGATCAAACCAGAAGGATCATGCAGTTATATTCACTATTTCGCCTTGTAGGTGTACTGAATTTTTGTCTCGAGGTTCAGGAAAAATTTAGGATTTTTTCGTATGGGTTCTGTCTGGACACCCTTTGTGTTTATCTGAACGAATTTTTTTTTGTTATGATGTTGTTCGTTCTACTACGTGTTTGATTCGATTCATATGCACCGTCATTAAATCTTGGGATTCTAGTCCCTTCATTATTTGCTAGGCAAATTCAATCAGAGTACTTACCTATCTTTTTTTTTAAAAAAAAAAAATTGAAATTAGGTGCTAGCTAATTGTATGATTACTTTATTTTTACTTCCTTCTGCCAATCAATCAAGAACACACGTAGGGGTGTAATTTTTCCTGAGGCCCGCCATCGTGGAAGCCCAGCCTAACTCGCCTGAGCCCAAAAATTCCATGACTGGGCCTGCGCCGCCCCCTTGAAGTCCACAGGGTGGCCCGAGGCCCGACTCATGTCTCGAGCCCGCCACTCACCCCCAACGGCAATATTTTTGGGCTGACCCAGCCCGACTCAAGCCCGACCCCCACCCTAATAGCTAGTTTTTTAAAATGCACGACCATAATTTGAAATGTACTTGATCTATAGTGATGCAATTTCTCTCTTTTTTAAAAGAAAGTTGTACAGTTGTAAAGTTGCAAGTTATAATGTAAATGATTACTCTTTGAATAATAAAATTTTATATTGCATTTAATTACTTAAAGTGTTCAAGTTTATTGTATTATAAATATTAGTTTATAACAAAATTTATAAACTAATATATAATAAGTAAACTAATTTATAAACTTATAATAAACTAATAAATTAAACGATTATTAAACTTATAATAAACTATAAACGTATAGTCTTATAATAAACTATACTTTTCTAATAAACTAATATATTTATAATAAACTATAATCTTATAATAAACTAATAAACTCTTAAACTTATAAAAAACTATAAACTTGTAGTCTTATAATAAACTAAAAAACTAATAAGCGTATGATAAACTATATACTTTTAGTATTATAATAAACTAATAAACTTATAATAAATTATAAATATAAAATTTATAGTCTTATACAATTCAAAAAATAAAAACAAAAAAATAAAAAAACCCACCCACGGCCCGAGCCCGTATACCCGAGCCCGTATGCCCTAGGATTAAGAGTGGGCCTAACCCTCACAAAAAAGCCTGACTCGGCCCAGCCCTAATTTTTTTGGGAGCCCGCCGAACTTGGACTCTTTATACACCCCTAGACACACGGTATTTGGAAAAACTGCTAAGAGTTGTTTTTTAACTTTTTGTTACTAATTTTAATAATAAGTTATAATATTTTTTATACACTCACAACTTTTTCTACAAGACAGGCTTACGTTTTGCTGGGATTTTAAGTATTAATTCCTGAACGCGAACGGAAGCACATCTATGTACACACAAAAAATGACGCAACGATATACGTGATTCGGCACAACCTGCCTACGTCCATGGTTGAGAAAGATGATCCACTATAATGGTAGAATGTACAATCATGAGACTAAAAATACCCTAAAACTTGACGCCCACAACCCAAGTCTTGGAACAAATCAAATTTCTCTACTGAAGGGTTACTCTCATGCCCTTTGCATTTTTTCGTCTCTCTCTATATCTCTACATATTTACCCCATTTGATTCAACTCTAATATTAATTATATAGGTCCACAGAATACAAAATACACACCCAACAATCTCCATCTTGGTTTGAATTCTGCAAATTATCTTAAAGATATCTAATGTCAATGTTGATCATGTCGTCGTCAATTCGCCACACTTAAAAACCAGTATAACTCGCACCTCTACACCGAGATTCCCAATACCTATTCATTGAGGTGTCTGTCATCACTCCACCTATTTGCTGAGGTGTAATGATTGCTACCCATCTATCGAATCAAAAAATCACCATCAAATTTAACTCCACTTTTGACTCCACCCGCAACTGATCTTGATTGTCTAATGTATCGTTTTTTTCTTGCACACCATATCAAGTCATCGCCTATTTTCTTTCTTCTTTTCCTATGCAAAATAAATATTTTTAATTTATATGATACGAAATTAAAAATTATACCTTACTCTGCACACCCACTGCGGCTTCAAAAAATTAACCGTTGGCATGATACCACATGTTGGGATTTTAAATACCAATCCCTAAATACAAATGGAAGGAAATTCAAGCGCATACCAAAGAAAAATCACGCGTGATACCACCACAGTGTTAAAAAAATGTGAAGTCGTGCAATATTTAGGCTTCGTATATTCCAATATAAAAAAATTTTTGGTAAAATATTTTATATATTTTATACTGTTTGGTTTGATGAAAATAATATAAAATATTTTTTTGTAAAATATTTTTCATCAAACGATCAAAAATAATTTACATAAAAGAAGTAGGTAGTCATTTTTTTGTGTCTATGGATGAGGTGATAGCGATAAGAGGAGTAGCGGCAACGGTGACGGGGGGTGACAGTAGTGGTGATGGCAATTGTGGTGGTGGCGGCGATGACAAGGGCAACAGTGGTAGTGGCGGCGGCAAAGGCAACAGTAGCAGGTGGCAGTGGCGATGGTAGTGTTGGTGGTGACAGTGATTGGTGGCAGCGGCGTTGATTATGATAGTGGTGGGATATGGTGTTTCCAGTGGCGAGGATGGTGGTGAGAAAGAGATAGTGGTTGTGGTAGTAGTTGTGATGGTAGCGGCGTTGATTATGATAGTGGTGGGATATGATGTTTCCAGTGGCGAGGATGGTGGTGAGAAAGAGATAGTGGTTGTGGTAGTAGTTGTGGTGGTAGAATGATGGTGGTGTCAATGGATTGTATTAAAGTACAACCAAACACCATAAAATAAAATTAGAAAAATTAATTTTTATAAAAATATTTACATAAAAAATATTTTACATCGAAATAAACATCCATTAGTGTTTGCATATGCCAAAAAATGAAAAGAAAAGAAAAAAAAAAGAACATAGAAAAAAAAAGAGAGAGAGAATGATGAAGGTTACCTGTTGATGCTTCTTGATGGAATACAGCAATTGCCCCAACTTTTCCACTGACTTATTGGCCTCTAATGAACTGTGGCCTTCAAGTCCTCAGTGTGGTACGAAGGGAATAAAGAACAGCAAAAGGGCATGTTTAGGCTAATTTCTTTATTTTTTGTTTGTTTTTGTCTTTTTGAACATTTTTCATCTTTTAATTAAAATTTTTAAATTTTTTGAATTGTCTCAATGAAATGAACTAAAAAAATAAAAAAATCTGATCAAAAAATAAAAATAAATTCACTAAAGACGAAAATATACAACATAAAATTTAGCTTATTAGCTTATTTTGGCTTATTTTTGTCTTTTCTAAATTTTTTTATATTTTAATTAAGAAAATTTACTTTTTTAACTCGTTTTTTTCTATTAGATGAATCCAAAAATATAATAGTTTGACTAAAATATGAAAAAACTTTCACCAAAACAAAAATAAGCCAAGTAAAATAAGCAAATAAGTTCACTAAAGTGTGTTTGGCTAAGTTTTTGTTTGCCAGTGTTTAGCTCTTTTGGTATTAATTTTAGTAATAACTTAGAATTTATTTTTCAAACACTCACAACTTCTGTTGCAAGTTATCACTAGTTTTTCTTTTATTTCATCAAGTTAAAATATTAACCAAACACTCATAACTTCCGATATAAGTTACAATTTATAAATTATTAATTTTAGTAATAGCAAGCACCGACGAAAGACAAAAATGATTATGCCAACATGCCCTGGTTTGTTACGGGTTTTCATAGGCAATGGAGCGTGTTCGTTTTGGCTCCCAAATGAAAAGGGAAAACAAGTGAAGCACAATAAATATAATGATCAATAAATTTAAGAAAAATTTAGAGTTAGGTCCTCTTTTTGGTATTAAAATTAGTTTTAATCGCATCCAACATTTTTTTACTGGAATTAGCCCAGATTCAATTTTAATTTCCTAAAATAACCTAAAATTATATCTTCATAAGATTTTCTTCACCAAATCCCTTCCTAAACGGGACTAAAAAAATTCCGCCCTAAAATTTTTTCTCAAAATCTCTCCAAACATTTTTTTTCCTAAATCTCGTATCGCAATCACCACCACCCTAGTGTCGTCATCGTCTTCATTCTCTATCGCTGCCGCTGTCATCGTCTTCTTTCTCGACGTTGCTTTTTTCATCCTCGATGTTGTCATTGTCATCCTCGACGTTGTTGTCGTCCTCCTTTACTGTTGCCATCGTCATCCCTCACCTACTGATACATGTATCAGCCAAATTCTACAGTGCATTTTCAATGATCTTGCATATCATATGTAGCTGATACATATATCAGTTAAAATATCTTTATGACTTGGCCTTGTATTTTCAGTAATACCGTAGCTCAAATACAACTGATATATCTATCAGTTGGACTCTACCTTGTATTTTCAGTGATCCTGCAGCTAAAACACAATTGATACATGTATCAGTTGGACTCTGCCTTATATTTACAATGATTCCACAGCTCAAACACCACTGATACATGTGTAAGCGATGTCAGGGTTGCCGACGGCAAGATATGCTGACGGCAATGGCAATGAATGATGACCGCAATGGTGAGACAGAACGACGGCGACGTCAAGGTTAACAATGGAAACGTTGAGGAAGAGTGAGACGAATGATAAAAACGGCAACGAAGGATGAAGACGGCGATTAGAAGGAGGTCAAGGTTCTGTATGCCGTGGCTTTCGATGATTCCGCCATCGTCGCTGTGGTTTTAATTCTACACACCGGCGAGGAGGAGAAGGTCGAGGTTCTATACACCGTGGCTTTGGTGATTCTGCCCATCTCCATCGTGGCTTTGGTTCTGCACACCAACAAGGAGGAATAGGTTGAGGTCAGCGGTGGGGGCAATGAGGAGGATGAGAAGGAGGAGTGGCAGCAGTGATGCGAAGGCGGTGGTAGTCCAAGAATAGCGACTAGGGTTTGGAGAAGGGAAGGGATGTGGAAGGCTGTGGTGGCCAGAGTTATGCTATAAGTGTGGATAATATAAGTATAAATATATATAGTACCAAAATCTCAAATTCAAACATGGTAGAAAGAAAAATAAAATCTTTTAAATAGGGATAAATCAGTTATAAAATTTTATTTTGATTTGTGATGGAACTAAAATTACTAAAATAAATATGGTAAAACTAAAACTCTTATCAGGTATAAAAAAACTAATTCTTAGATTTATCTAAATTTAATTTAATTCTATATTTATGCTAGTAGAAAACCTAGCACCCGGACGAAGGAAATTGACCCAGTTTGGAATTATTGCCTAAAAGTAGCACATGCACATGGAAATCAAGTATTTGATTGGGAAGCTTCTTGATAGGATTAATTCTTTGGGCGCATGCATAATCCAGTAATGTATATGTATGGAAATCAAGGTCAAGGATAGTACATGCTTGAGCTAATTTTGCAAGAACTGTGCAGGCCCTGTTGATCACTTTGATTCACAAGCTTGTGAAGTACAAAGAAAATAGCTATATATATATATATATATTAAAAAATAATAAGAATAAGCCTATATGCTTGTTTTGGTTACCAAATGCATTACTTGAACATGAGAAGCGTATCGAGCCATGTAATTAGATAATTTAAAGTCTGTTCTTTGATCTCATCGATATCATCGTTCTCATAAATATCATACTAAATCCCATCAATCAAATTACCTTTTTGAGAAATATGAGATATTTAAGTCATACAAGTAAAAGGATCGATTTATTGATTAAAAAAAACGTGAGCGGAGATTAAATTGATGATTGAATTGATGCAAAATTGAATATTGGGTCGTGAACAGTGATTCGATCAAGTATTCAACTCTATTCTTGAATTGGAAACAATTTGTAGATACCAAGATTTTGACATAATTTAATCACTATTGGACTAATTGTAATCAAAATTCCCACAAAAAGTAGGTCCACATTAAATTATTGGATTTAACCCACTTCAAGATATGAGTTACCCCTACAAGAAGGGAGGGGCCGATACATTAAATTGGCTTAATAACATAGGACCACAATGGCATGTGTCAAAATTAAATTTAAATTCAGAGAGAAAAATCCAAATTTAAATTTGATTTTATCTCCAATAAAAAGATCATTTTCTCCCATTCAAAAAGCTAAATCAAGTAAAAATCAAATTATGAGATTTTCAAATTAAAATTCAACATCTCTCTTTTGATCTTATAAGTAAAGGCACTTACTCATGAAAAACGAATCTTTTGAAAAACACCATACAAGAGCTTTTAAGCATCTTTGAAGAGCTCTCAAGTATCTTTCAAGACTCGTGAAAGATCACTAAGCAACTAGATGTGTCAATTTTTCACTGTGTTTTTCACATCAAGTACATTTGACGAGTTAAAGCTCACAGAGATTACAAGCCTAATATTTTCATTTAGAGGAAATAAATTCAAATTTTTAAACATTTACATTGTTTTAGGTGTAAATTATAGCGTAAATTAGGGATGGATTCTATTTTAAGAAGATGGTTGAGGATAAGTCCTTCTCAAAAGTTGTATCACGCCATCAACTCTAAAGCACGTGAACCAACCCCAACAAACCAAGTAAAAGAAGGTTTTCTCAAGAAAAAAAGTGATTTTATGCTCAAAAATTTCACCAAAAACTCTTTAAGGAACCATTTGATAAAAGGAAACCAAACCCCACAAGCAAAGATTTCGGCAACCAAAAGAACAAAAAAAATGCTCCAACTGGCTGATTAATCGATCGGTCTCAGGATCAATCGATCGGTCTTCCACAGACTGAAATAATTGAGAGCAGTATTTGACCGAACGATAAACCAATCGATCGGTCTATCGATTGGTCCAACATTGAACCATTTTTCAAAGGGTGTTTTGCAATTCCACCTTCCCACACTCTAACTACACATCCAAACAAACCTTCCCATGAAATCTACATACCACCATATGAAGAAAAAAAAGAGGGTGAAACATTCCCCAACCATTCCCAAACATCAAGAAACCCAATGATTTCATACATAGAATCTTGTAAACAAAAGATAACAGACCCAACGCCATGCCAGATAATCTCACATGCATGTAGTTCATAAAAACATGTGGTGTCACGCCACAAACTCCGGCTCACGTGAACGTTCACAAACAACCATACATAACACCCAACCCGATGTTCACTCTCAGATAAAAAACATACATGCACTGAATATAATCGCCAACTGGCATACAATACACCGTTTCAACACCGAAAACATGTAAACATTCATGGTCCAAAAATAAACAAAAAGGAAGACTACAGATCTTCTGTCCCTCTGGCTCCTCCGGCTCAACCTACGTGACTGGTACCTGAAAAATATTTGAAATCTCACACTGCGAGCCAAAACTCAGCAGAAACTAGACAAACATGAAATAAAAGCTAAATATGCTAGGAAAATAATGTGTGATTTTTGACTCACACGAGCCTTGAAAACGATTTTTAAAAAATAATTTTACATCATGACTCGTACGAGTCTCATAAGAAAACATTTAGAAAATGATTTCATATCACAGCTAACACGAGCCTCGAAAATAGTTTGATATAAATATATACTACAACGTTACACATGCAAAAATTGACTCTTACAAGCCCTGACTCCTACGAGCCCTATATGCAACACGAATATATACATTAGCTCTCCCAAGCCCCAGCAACAATTCTATTAAATACATGATGATTCATATGCAATACGTGCCACCCACACAATGCAACAGATGCTACTTTAACCAAGCAACATATGCTATCCACATAACGCAACACATGCAACTTCTCGGTTCTCACCGAAGGACCAATGTATGCCCCAACTAATGCTTTGTTAACCATAGTTAACATATATCGGATCATTAACCAGAGTTAATGTACGCAACACACGCATCACATGCATCTTTATGGATTTTCATCGTAGGACTATATACGCCCCTCATTATACATCTTTTAAAACATCAGTTTTAATGCTCTAAAACATCTTCATAAGTTCTCATCGTAGGACCCATATACACCCCTCATTACGCATCTTTTAAAATCAGAGTTTTAATGCTCTAAAACATCTTCACGGGTTCTCACCGTAGGATCCATATACGCCTCTCATTATACATCTTTTAAAATCATAGTTTTAAATACATCAAGACCACATATCCGTCCTACAACATGTATAAATATAACCAGAGTGTTAGCCCAAGGGCTTTTTAATTTGATTTTGATGATTTTCATAATTCATTTTCTAAGAATAAATAGTTTTAAATGGATAATATTTTATATT
>JAOTRH010057371.1:0-18884 GCA_034768845.1 Heliamphora exappendiculata
TTCTTTTAACTTAATGTAATTTCTTTCTTAATGTACCATTTATTTCTCATTTCTTTACTTATAATATTAGTTTAAGTATTCTTTTATTTTTTTTAGTTTTGTTCTAATACTCTAGTATTTATTTATTTTTCTTATTTTTTTTTTCATTTTTCTTTTTCATTTTTCTTTTAAGTACTAGTTTAATATTCTAATTTTTCTTTTATTTATTTATTTTTTTTTCCTTTTCAATACAATTCATATTTCTAGCATTTTTTTTTGGTGTAGCATTTGATTTTCTTTTATCACCAACTTTATTTTTTCTCATAATGCCTTATCTCTTTTCCTTTAAGTATTTAATTTTCTTTTTCTTTAAATACTAATACTTCATTTTATTTTATTTTAACTTAATATTCATTTTCTAATTTATACTTTCTATTTTTTTTTTCAATATTAGTGTAATTGTCTTTTCTTATTTTTTATCTTCTTATTAACTTTAATAAAATTTCATTTAGCATTTCTCTTCTTATAATATTAGCGTTCATCTCTCTTACAAAAAAAATCTATTTTTTTTTCTTATGATTCCTTTTTATCTTTTTTTTCTTTTATTTTGTTAAACCAAAAATCACAAAAAAATCATAATTTTCTCTTTAAAAGAAAATTTGAATTTTCTTTTCATCTCTTTTATTTTTCTCTATTTTTTTCTATTTTCTCTTAAAAATATAAGATATTAAATCTTCTTTAAAATCTTCCTGTATTAACTTAATTTGTCTTTCATAGTATTTTTTTTTCTTTTTATTAACCACAAAAGGCGAAAAATAAATAAAAATACATTTTATGTTAGTTAATGTTCTTCTCATTTTTTTTATTTTACTCTTTCAAGTTAATAGTGTAATTTTTTCCTCTAACAATAATTACAAACTCATTTGTTTATTTTATTTCTATTTTTTTTTCTTTTGTTTTGTTCAAAAAAAATATAAAATGTAAACAATAAAATTTTTTTTAGTGGTTTAAACAAGTATTTTCCAACATTTTATTTTGGTTTGTAAATTTTTTTTATTTATTTCTTCTTCAAATTAGAGTTTCAAATATTTACTTGTTAATACATAAAATATTTGTTATTAGATTTTATTATTTTGGTTGGTTTTTAACATAATATTTGTATATACTTTTAGATAATTCAATAATATGCATATTGTATATATTAGTTTAGGTCTGATTGCTTTATATTAAAATTGTGCAGTTCACTTTTGTGCAATCCAAGTTAGATAATTTTAATAATTTAATATGTTTGTTCTTTTAACTAAAGCATGCTATTTTAGGTTGTTTAAACAATATTACATGTGGATATGTATTTCATGCATCCTTTAGATAAAAATTGCATGTCTTAGGATTTAAAAATTTTTTTGACATTTACTTATTTTGGAGTGTTATGTACATATTTTATGTATTTTTTATACTTGATTTTGAATGTTTTCTATTTACCTCTATTTTTTTTATTTGCATGCATTTGAGAAATTATATTAAAAAACTAATGATGATTAGTAGAGGCCAACCTTATGGTAAATAGAGAACATTCAAAATGATGATTTTGAAGGGTGCCTAACACCTTTCCCGATTCGTACCTTAGCCCCCGAACCCTTTTTCTCTGGTTAACGTTTTCAAGATCAGTAGCCAATTTTGTTTTTCTTAGTTTTTCTCAAAAACTAAGTGGCGACTCTATTTTCAACAAAAATAGTTTTCAAAATTTAATTTTCAAAGTGTTTAAAATATTTTTCAAAACATCTTTGAATTCTCTCATTTTTAACCCCCAAATCCCAAAACCACACCAACCACCGTCGTTTCTTCCATACCTGTTCTTATTTTTTCTTTCTAATAAACTAGAAAAAAAAACTTAAAGAACATAAATATTTTACATCAAAACCTATGTCCCGTAGGCTCACATTCGATCTAAAATTAATTAATCTAATACGGTCAACTCCCATGATTAAATAAATTAAATCATCATACATGCATTCAATCAAACATAAAAATAATACATGACCATATAACCAGAATTTAGAACGCCTGAAAAACAAAGTTATCACAGTTCTAAATCTACCCGACCCCGATAACCGTAAATAAAAAATAAAACGGCTCAGATACCAATTTGTTAGAGGCAATACTGCCAAGATCATTATTTTTGTAAAATGATTTTTGATAAAAAAAAAATAACTGGATGAGCAAACGCCGAAATGGGGCTCTAAATAAAAATTTTGACGTTAAACGATCAAAAATAAACCCGTGCAACCAAAGTTAATTTAGATGAATACCTCTTGTCGATCTAATCTTCAATTACGACTTGATTCAGAGTTAAAGCTCCAGTCAGATCTTCTACTGTATTTCCTTATGTGATCCTCGAATGTAGTATGGGCTACGATCCTCCGAAAACTCGTACCGGTAGAACCCCAATATCTTTCTTCTTGAAAGACAAAATAAGATATCTCTGATATATGATATATGAACTATCAATCTTAAACTAGTTCAGCTTACCTGCGTATATATATGGCTACAGTAGGGACCTAGAGAATAATTATGTGTTAAACTTCCAGTAGAACACAAACACCTACCAGCGATTTCCATAATTAAAGAAAGACGCGTAGCGGTATCTGCAATTATGGAAAATTAGCATCGGTTTCTGCAATTTTCATAAAACACTGAATTACAATTCACACCACTAAAGAACTATAATTGCACTCTGACTCATAATCTCAAGACCTTCTTGCATTGAGCTCCTGTTATTAAGTGCTTACCATTTCTCCTCACGTTAAGATTTTCGATACCCTCCAATTAAATTTAATTACTAACAATTTAATTTAATCGGCATCTTGATATTTCTTAAACCCTTTCGCTTAACTTATTTGGCCGCCGGATAATTAAATCCACCTGCATAGTTTGACCCAGTCAAAACTTATAAACTTTCTTAAGGGGATATCGTCAATCCCGATCATTCAAGACGTGAATTCCGTCAACAATTAATATTTACCATATAAATAATACTACTATCAAACTCACTGGGAATATAGACCCGTATAAGATCACACTCTCTAATGAATCAACACAACAAATATTAAATATATGCAAATCAATAATTATTTCAGAATTAAGAGGATAATCACTATACATAATAACCTTGGGTGTAAATTAATTTATTTAGTCAGTAGTCAATACAAAATTAATTATTCCAAATGTCCCGTTCAATACACGTAAAGTGTACTGGCACAGAGAGTCGGAATAATAGACGACGCTATTATTCTCCGTAATCATGATAGGCCTACTAAAACTCTGTGTCACTGTCATATCGATGGTATGTCTATTTTCATCTATACTGTGAACATAAAACTTATATTATGTAAGGACCTAAAATCTGATCTTCTGTGTACAAGTCGTACTCTACACACCATATTAAATACTATATAAAATATCGGACATCCATGTATAACATTAAAAAAATAATATACTTACATTGTTCATAAATATTCTCATAAAATAAAAAATTAATTTTATTAAAATAAAATTAAATACTAAAAATATAATTTTCAGTATACCAACCACGGTCGAATCATAGTGACTTGATACATTTACCCAGACGCTTCTCCGTTTCTACCTTGAATTCTCTAAATTTTTTAAAGTATTCAGATTTACATTGCATCAAATAAATGTGTCCGTACCTTGAATAGTCGTTAATGAAAGTGATGAAATACTCAAAGCCTCCTCTAGGCCGAATAGTCATAGGTACACATAAGTAAGAGTGAACCAGTTTCAACCGTTCTTTAGCTCATTAACCTTTAACAGAAAATGATCTCTTGGTCATTTTATTATCCAAGCAAAATTCACAGACTGAAAGTGCCTCTACCTTTAATGAACCTAAAGATCCATCTTTAACCAGTCTATTTATCATTTTTAGATTAATATGACTTAGGCGTAAGTACCAAAAATACGTTTGGTTCATTAAAAAATGATCATTTTCTTAAATAGTAAATTCGATGTATTATTCAATTCATTTCCTTGCAGTGTATTAGAAATTGGAGTAATAATAAAGATCTTTCACCAATGTACTAGAACAGATAAGCCATTTTTTTATCCTTAATAAATACAGAATTATTAAAATAAATCAAATATTCGTTTTTAACCACTCTAGAAATAAAAATTAAATTCCTTTTAATTGAAGGTACATAAAGACAATTTTTCAATATTAAAACTTAATTTATACTAAAATTGAGAGTGACACCTCCCACTACAAATACTACCACCCTTGTATTGTTGGCCTTGTACAGGTAAATCTCTCCATCATTAAGTTGTTGGATTTTCTAGAACCCCTGCAATAAATTGCAGATATGATTAGTGGCTCCTGTATCTACACACCAGGTACCGGTAGATAACACCGCTAAATATGTTTTCACAACCAGTGAACAAAAATTACCTTTGTTATTCTACTTGTCAAGATAAATTAGACATTATTTTTTTTCGAGCCGTGTCTGGTTGCAATGAAAACATCTATCTTTTGACTTTTTCACACCAGTCTGTGGCCCACTAACTACCTTAGAAATTGTGTTACCCTGTTTCTGAACTTTTTTCTTCTTCTTGCCTTTCAGTTTAGAGGAAAAGCCTTTTTCAAGAACAAACACATTTTTTGGTTTTCTAAGAACACCCTCGATAGTTAAAGTTATATTCAGATTCTTTTTTCAGTCAACATAATTAGGATCCATAAGTTTATTTTCTTTGAGTATAGCCGCGAGTTGATTGAAAACCATTTTAGTTCTGAGAATCACATAATTAAAAATCATTAATTATGATGAGTAAAAATTTTAAATTTTATTTTAAAATCGATTTCTTTTACCATTTTAAGAAAAATTCACTAGTAGTCTGGTACACTATGAATAGCATATCTCGATAGGAATGACATCTACTATTCTTCATTTGTCCAGACATGCCAATTCTTATTAATTTTACTATCTAGGCAACAGACCATGCCAAGTAAAATTAAATAGCTGATGTATTTTCGGTTCTATAAATAATAGCAGTGACTCAGATGTAGATTATATTATTATTTACAGTTACATGTATACCATCACTTAATCTCGAATCAATCGTTTCGCAATGTATCATTCAGATGGAGAAGTAATTCATACTAACAATTATTCAAAATTATTTCTAATGGAGGTTCGTACCGGTAATCCCATAATTAATTCTGTCCATGGGGAGGAAGGATCTAATCCAACACGCAAAATTAATTACACCACCTACAAACTAGTGATAGAGACCACGAGATTTATCTGTGAATAAATTTTTTCATCCACTTAGTTTTTAAAATATTTTTAAGGATTGTAAAATATGTTTAATTAAAATAAATTTATAGTTTTTAAACATCACAAGTTACAAAAGATTTCAATTTTAAACTATCTTTACGTGTTTTTATGTGTAATAAATAAAATTCTCAAATTCTGTGTATTTAAAAAATTAATTTTAAATACAAATTAAGAATTTTATTTTATTTTTCCATTACAAAAATTTCAAAAAAATAATTTATTAAAATTAAATTTTTTTTATTTAATTCAAAAAATTCAAAATTAATTGTCATGTTTTTCAAGATATTTAATTTTTTTAAAATCATGTTTAACGTGTTTTTAATGTAATAAAATAAAATTTTCAAAAATTTATTTTTAAAAAAATTAATTTTAATTAAAAAATATTTTATTTTATTTTTTCGTTACAAAAAAATAATTTTGAATTAATCAGAATTAATTAAAACATAATAGAATAAATAAACCGAAATAAAAGTATCCATACATTTAAATAAATATATATATTAAATTTTAAATTTTATAATCTATCACAAACTCTTTAACTAAAGAATTTATGTTCATATAAAAAAAACTTATAATTCTATCAAAATTAAATTTTTAATCTTTTAATGAACTTTACAATTAATTAGAAACCTTGCAAATTCAACTTATGCAAATCTCAATCCCACTAAAATACTACTACCACCACCGTCTCACTATTTACCGCCACTGTCCCATCGTACCGCACACGCACACGTACACGTACACGCACGCACACGCGCAAGCGCAAGTGCAAACGCAGCGCTTGCTGAAATTGCGCCGCAGCTTGGTAATTTCCGTTGGTTTGGAATTGCAGTTTCATGCTTTGCCTTGTTGTATTATCCATGAATATCCCATGACATACCATCATTATTCCATAATTAAATACATGATTATCCCATGAAGAATCATGATTATTCAATGATTGAATCCCAAGCTTATGCGCCCCCTTCATGATAATCCCAAGATTCACACCATACATTCCCGATCACCTGTGCCGCGACTTCATATAGTTCTTGTTTTTTTTTTTCTTTTTTTTTTCAATTACATATAATAAAAATATATACAAGCATGAAATAAAAAAATTACCTTGATCTTATACTTCTATAGATTTCATAATTAATTTACCATGATCAACTCTCGTAATTAAAAAATAATAATTTAATTTAATAATTATCATTCAAATATGCAATTAAACATGCAAAATAAATAATAACCATTAAAAGGTAGAATTAAATTAGCTGCAAAATTGAGTCAGCACAATCTAATCTACTCTAACCCTTAATAAAATTATACATAATCAAAGATGGCTCCTATATCAATTATTGGAGCAAACTACCAAGATCCTAAGATTATGTATATGATTTTAGTCAAAAAAATTCGAACAGACAAACATTGAAACTGGTTCCAAATTAAAATTTTTTGATATCAAATAATCAAAATAATATTCGTAAATACTCCCAAAGTTAGATTTAGGAAAATATCTTTTGAAATCTGGTTTGATGATTTCGGTTGCTGCAATAATTTTTAGTCAATGATCTGTCGCGATTTTTGACTTCTAGTCAAATTTCTGACACAAGCCCTCTACTGTATTCTTAAATATTAAACACAAATAAAGTATGAGTTTTAATCTATCGTGTTCTTCAAAACTTTTTTGATTAGGCTTAGGATTCTCAAATAACGTAAAAATTCTAGCCACCTAATCATGTTATTAAATACTTATTTATTCCCGCTAATTAAATTAAATTACTGTTAATTATATTTAATCGATTTCTTAAATAAATTTTTTAAGACCTTTCGTTGAAATTATTTAACTGCTGGATAATTATATCCACTAGTAGGGTTTGACTCAGTCAAAACTTATAAACTCTTTAAGGGGTATCGTCAATCTCGATCATTCAGAACGTGAATTTCGTCAATAATTAATATTCACCATATAATCAATATTGTTATCCAACTCACCGGAATTATAAACTCATAAAAGATCACACCCTTTAATGAATCAAAATAACGAATATTAAATACACGTAAATAATTAATTATTTCATAATTAAGAGTATAACCATTCATAATAATCATGTGGTGTGAAGTAATTTATATAGTCAGTATAAAATTAATTACCCCAACGTGGTTCTGTTCAATACACACAAAATATACTAGCACAGCGAGTCGAAAAAATAAACGATACTATTATCTATTCCATGTAAGTAAGACATGTCTACTAAAATTTTATGCAACAGTCGTATCAATTATTTGTCCAATTTCATCTATACTGTAAACTAAAAATTTATATTCTACAAGAACCTTTAATTTGATCTTCTGTGTGCAAGCCGAACTCTACACACTAAATAAAATACTATGTAAAATAAAAGACATCCATGTACGATACCAAATAAATAATAAAATGCATAAATTACTTATTAAGATTCTCATAAAATAAAAAAAATAATTTTATTATTAAAATATAAAATTAAATACTAAAATTAAAATCATGATTTTTATTATACAACCCTAACAGGTCTGCCATGGTAGTGGGTGTGGTGTATGAAGTGATTGAAGCTCGTTGGTACTTTCGAAAAGTGCGTTCGATTTTAGGCTCAAAGGCTGCTAAAACTGGACAAGTTGATCGGCAATCAAGCATGCACAAAATAAATACTGGGGAATGGGCTACAAGCCCCCTAAATCTAATTCTTTCCGTTGAAAGACAAAAATAAAAACGAAAAACTTACAGTGCGTTGACAGCGATGAACCTCTTACTCGTCTTTGCGACTGTTTGTTCTAAACTCATGTCTTTGTCGAATCAATTTTCGAGAACCCAAAAAAAGAAAGATTGTAGTTCAATGCAATATCGTAGGAAACCAAAAAATCAAATAAAAAATATTTAATTAATAAATCGTAGCCGTAAATTAAGTCCCCGGCAACGGCGTCAAAAATTGGTTCGTGTCATACTATCCCAAAAATATTTATTTAAATCGTTAATTTAACAATTAACCCGTAAGATAGTGGCTAAAATCCGTATATCCTCCACAGGAATTTAATGCGATTACGATTTATTTATGAAATATTTTACTAATGATTTTTTTAAGGAAAAGAGTTTGGTTTATAGACTAATTCTAATCAAACTAAATAACTAAGAAATTTGATTTAGAGTTCAAGTGAGAAAGAAATTCCGAAGGGTTAGAATTCTCCTTAGCGAGTAGTTCTAGTTTCATTCAAACTCTAATTTGTCTTTAAATGATTCAATTCAATCTTATCGCGACTACAAGACTGATTAATATTTTCAAGAGAATAAACTTGAATCCAAACCTATTATACTCTATCTACAATTTTAGCACAGATTGCCGAGAGTACGACCCATCCTATCAAAATATAAAGTATCTCACGTTCGAATATCGAGAAACAAATATAACAGTTGTATGATCTCGTTTTTACAACAAAAAAAATAAAACGAAAACTAAATAAAATATGTTGATTAGAAGTCAACGTCTCAAAATCACATAACGAACTAAATCCAAAATAAAAATAAACAAAAGAGTTTGAAATACTCATAAAAATACCGAACTAGGAATTCGTCATCCGTTAGGAAAAGAAAAAGCGTAGCCGCTCATGTTGTGGCTTGAAAATATAAAAAGATGAAGAAGATTTGTCTCCCGAGCCTTCGCCTTCGACTTATCGATACTTCCTAAGCCTTCCAGATTGGCTGCCTCACATCTCTCGACCACTCATCTTCTAATTTCAGAGATATCCCACTGAGAATCCCAGGTCATCTATTTATAGGTGAGCAGCTCAGCCAAAGTTGCAGCATTGAAGTTGAACACTAACTGTGTGTTCTGTCCGAACGCAGTTTATTCTGTTCGGACCATTTGTACTTTCGTCCAGACGCCGATTGATTCTGTTCGGACGCAATTTCTTCTTACCTGGTTTTGTCCAGACACCTAGTACTACTCGTCTGGACATTTTTCTCTCTGATTATTGTCCGTTCGGACGAAATATCTTCTGGACTACTTTCGTCTAGATGCGGATTTAAAACGTTCATATTCAACTTTTAGAAAAATTTCTTTTATGTCCCTTGTCTCTATTTTGTCCCGTTTTATATCTTTTTCTTCTTTAAGCCATTCTCTTTGATGCTGTTGATAAAATTACTACAAAATAAATTATTAAACTCAATTTCGAGGGTTAACATAGTATGCATTGTGGTATATGATCGACACTTTTACATACCGATCATAACCCATAAATATTATGTTTAAATTTTGAATTTTCAAAGAAAATGATAAAAATTGAAATGAAAATATAACAAGAAAACAATTAGAGATTTTTAGTTGAATTAGAAAAAAAATATGAAGAAAATAATAGATATTTGCAAAATATTTTTGTTTAGTGACACGTTAATCATGAATAAATATAATTAGTTTTCTTCCCAATTTATTTTTCATTTCAAATTCAATATATATATATATATATATATATATATATATAAAGGAAGAACATCTATATGGTGTTTTCCCCTATTAAAGTTGTATAGATATTTTTCATTTCTTAAATTATTCTCAACAAATTAGCTTTTAACTCTTTTTTTTTTCTTCACAAGTTTGCCTGTAATTGCTCATTCTCTCTCGATCTCTCCTATTTGTTTGTTTTTTTTGTCTATTCTGTCTTTAATATTTTGAAATAATTGAAATTTTACACAATATATATATATATATATATATGTATATATATATATGTGTATTTATTTTAAAAAAATTACTCAAGAAAATTTAGATATGAAAGTGTAAATGAAGTTTAAAAGAGCTGAAAAAGACAGAAAGGTAACATCAACTACGGCACAATTAATGATGCTTTCCCCTAATAAAGAAGGCAAATTGGCAGCGAAAGCTGTTGAACCAACTGCCATACCTACTCAATAGACATTTTATTATTATTCTCAAAAATTTATTCAACTTTTTATTTCAGGCTCTTCAAAATCTGATAGCACGTCATTAATGAGATCGGAATAACTTGAGGGCAGGGTGTACGCCATGACCTACGGCTCAACAGGCTACTGTACTATTTTAACTATGATGATTTTGAAATATATTTTTATAATTAAATTTAATTATTATTTAAAATTTATTAAGAAGGTTGTTTATGTAAAAAATTAAATTAATTGAGCATTGGTAGTTTAGCAATTGTATGATATATGTTTAGAAACTTATTAATAGATATAACTTTGGAAAACAAAAAAATTAGACAACCCAAATAATTTTATTTTTTATTTAGAAAAATTTAAAGACCTAAGTGAATGACTAATTTAATAATTTGAATAAAAATATATAATTATCTACTTGTAATGATAAAAAAAATTATAGAAAAGAAAGAAAATAACTTACACATCAAATCACAATCAATAAAATTTCAACTTCCTAATATGTTGATATCAGTAATCAAACCATAATTAACGAGATCTTAATTTCTTAAAATATATTATTTTCAACACACTTTCTCAAACTGGGACAAAGATATCAATCAAACATAACTTGATAATTAAATACTTGAGCAGAAATGGTTCATTGGACGTGCTTAGAATCAGTCTTTGAACTTGGCTTTTCAGCTTAAAAAAACTAACTAGATTTTAGAACAACGCTATCGGAACAACAATGGTAGCCAAAAAAATAAGAACAATGCTACCGAAATATCATCGGTAGTCCTAAAAAATAAGAATAATGCTATCAGAACAATATCAGTAGCCTAAAAAAATAAGAATAATGCTATCGGGATAATAACGGTAACTGCAAAAAAATAAGAGCATTGCTACCGAAATAACATTGGTAGCTTCAAAACCAAGAATAAGAATAAAAGAATAATAATTCTTCAAAAAATGCACTATCAAAGTCAACAATATAATATATTGAGATTTTAATGATACATCAATATCAAGGAAGTACAGTGATCTAGATTTCACAACTCACAATGACGAGGAAGAGAAAGAACTGTATCGGCTATGAAGAAAAGAAAAAAAAATGTGAACGTAAACCAACAGTAGTGGTAGTGGTAGTGGTGAGAGAAAACCAACGACGGCGACAAAGATTTCGACCGTTGCAGTATTCCAGTGATAGATTCATGATACCGATGAATGAATATCAACGATAAAGGTGAAGAAAAACAGTGACGACAGCTCGAGTTTATGAATAGTTTTTTTTCTCCTTTTTCTTCTTCTTCTTTTTCTTCATATTTTGGCTCTGATACTAACTAAAATAACAGAATTCAATAATTTTGACTTACCTTCAAAGACATATAATTATTTATTTATAATGATTAATAAGGATTACCGAGAATGAAAAAAATAATTTACAAATCAAATCACAATCAATAAAATTTTAATTTCTTCATATCTTGATTTCGGTAACCAAACCATAATTAACGAGATCTTAATTTTTTATAATTTATTATTTTCAACAATTTGTAGTAGCCTACATGTTTATTTTATATATTAGACTTAATTTTTTTATGTATCATCAATGCAAGATCGAGTATTACAATATTTTTCACTAAAATATGCACTGCTCTCATTGCGTGACCCAAGTACTTCCCCTAATTAGGATATGAATAGCAGCTCATTAGCGTGGACAATATATAACATTGGGATTTTATCATTCTCTGAAATTTTTACTCCTCTATCGACACCATCATGAAGCCCGTTACGGGACCAAAATTGATTTTCATATCATTTGTAACGATTTAAGTGAACTACTAACCCAATAACTTAAATAAAGAGTTTAACAATAAAACAAAATAATTAAGTTCAAATTATTAGTAATAATTTAAAAGTTTTTTTTATATATAATACTTAATTTTTATCTTTCGCAAATGTGAGATAAGATATCCCAAATAACAAACTCAATAAATATTACAAAATAAAAGATTTCCATCATAGTACAAGCGTACCTCCGAAACGAGCACAGACACATTACCAAATTAAGTGCTTAATTAACTAATGACTAGATGATTAATTTAATCTTTTTGGAATCATTCACAAATTAAGGCTCTATTTGGCATTATAAAAAGGTTGATTTTTTAAAACTTTTTACATATATATATATATATTGCAGTAAAGTTTTTATTTTATTGTTTCTTATAAATCAAACAGGGTTTGAAGGTGCCCAGTTCAATTCAGTGATGAAATATTATGAAGAAAATGAGAGTTTGTCATGCTTGGAAATGTACATATCACGCTAAATATGTAAAACTTTATGCTTTCAAGTTTGCATTATGAACTAGTCCAGTCAATAAATTGTTAATTAATCAAAAAAATGGTTAATCCTGCTAAAAAAATGAATGTTAACATTTTATGAATTTATGTGCTTAGTTATTATTAATTAGTCAGGTATTTAAATTTTAACTAATAATAGATGGTTCATTCTCTCGTTATTTCCCTAACCCTACAAAAAAAGGGAAAATTCTACCTTTTTCTATTTTTCTCTATTTCTCCTTTTGCTTTATTTTCTGCCTAAATTCACACCAAAACACTACAAATATCTGCATGACAAAATAGATGCAGGAAAACTATACGTGAATTAATCGAAATAAAATTGAATGAAATAAAGCTGAATAAAACGTTCCAAGTTTGTAGAAAAGTGAAAAACAAAAAATGAAAAAAACAAAGAAATAATTGTTTCAATATAAAGCCAAACATAACTGTCCAAAGTTAGAACCTAAGCTAAATAGAGGTAATTGTTGCGAAAGAACTTAGATACTATTTGGGATAACTTTTTTTGTGAAGTCTTTTTGTGACTTTTTTGTGTCTTCTATGTTTTTTTAAGAAAAATTCCTCTAGATTTCTTATTTTATCGGTTCGTCATGATAAAATGAATATAAAAGTATAGTATTTTTTTCATTTTACATAAATTTTTTATATTTTATGGTCAATTGTTTTTTATTTTTTTGATTTCTTATAACAAGAAAAATTTAAAAAATATTATCGTTTGAACAAATACAAATTTGTCTCGCAAAAGATGAAAAAATCATATAAAAATGCTATCCACACCATGCTTAGAAATGTTAGTATGAATCTCCATTCTACGAAGTTTTTAAACGTGATAAGGTACCACTACAAAAACAATAAAGGAACTCAAGCCCATTTTCTACATAAATTTCTCATCTAAATAGAGATGAAAATTAGCTTCTACCTTATGTCTTTTCGCAATATTTCATTTTCTCTTTTTATTTTTTATTTTTAAAGATTCCTCAATCTAATGCTACTAACAACCTATGAGTACAGCATAAATGAAAATTAAATACACATAATTGACACATGCAAATCAATCATCGTTAACGTAAAAAATGATTGATTGAAAGTGGCTTCTATCTCTAACTTCAAACTTTAATGTGCAACCTTCGATCTAGATGAAATAAAACATTCTGTATTTATCCTATTTCTGTCTACGTTGTAAATCAATTTAATTAATGGTTGTATTTGTCAAAAGTTTTGATAAATACTTATTTTTTGTCTTAAATGATTTTTCGTATTTTAGTCTAAACTCTTGTACATTTTAAAATTTTCTCGTAACAATGAATTAAAAAATAATTTTTGTAGAAATATTACACATCATTGCTTAGGGATAATCATTAGGTCATTCTTAGGTCACAACTGAAGTTTCACAAAATTAAATTGGATTGTATTTGAGTCTCCGTTTGTTTTGACGAAAAATATATTTTTTAGGATATCATTAACTTTGTGAAAAATATTTTTTATATGTTTGGTTCCGACATTAAAAATGATGGTGCTAGTGAATGTTGTAGCTAGTGTTAAAATTAGTGGCAATGACGGAGATGAAAACAATGGCGACAATGATGACAGTGACCCCGGGACCCTGGAACCCCAGACTTCTAGACCCTTAGATCCTTGGGACCTCAGAGCACCGGTCCCTCGAACCCCCAGGACCCCCGGTCCCCCGAACCCACGGGACATCGAGACCCCAAACAACCAAGATCCTAGGACCTCTAACCCCTACGACCTCGGGACCTCGAAACCCAAGACTCTCACTCCCTAAGGACCTCCGGGACCGGCCCCAGACCTTAGACACCCGAACCCTTGGACCCATAAGACCTTAGGACCCCGAACCCACCAAGATCTCTTAACCCAGAACCCCATAACGCCAAGACTCGGGACCCCCAGACCCATGGGACCCCGAATCTCGGGACCCAGGTCCCCTGAAACCATAGGACCCTCCACGGAACCTCAGACCACTGGTCCCCTTGGACCTAGTACCCTAAGGACCCCTAGACCCTCAGGACCCCCGATCCCCCAAACCAACGGGACCTCAAGACCCTAGACAACCAAGATCCTAAGACCCCGGACCACCTCGACCCTAACACCTGGGACCTCAAAACCCAAGACTCTCGGACCTTTAGGACCTCTAGGACCGCAATCCCCCAAACCCCCAATCTCCTGAACCCATGGGACTCAGGGCCCCGAACCCACCATGATCCTAGGACCCCGGACCCCTAGAACCCGGAACCCAAGGACCTCCGAATGCATGGGAACTCGGGACACTCGGGACCCAGGAGCCTCGATTCCTCAAAACCCTCGAACCCTCGAGACCCCTAGACCTAGCGACCCTAGAACCCTAAATCTCGAACCCCGACCCCCAAAATCTCGGGACCCTAAACCCCCAGACCCTTAGGACCCCCAAACCCTCAGGACCCTCGGACCCATGGGACCTTGAGACCCTCGACCCCTGGGACCCCTAGACCCATGGGATCTCAAAACCCCTGAGATCCTCAAGACCCTAGACCCTCAGCACCCCAGACCCTCAGGATCCCAGGACCTTAGACCTTTGGGATTCTGGAACCCGAACCTTTGGGATCCTGCACCGTTGGGATCTTGGGACCTTGAACTCCTTGAACCATACTCCCGACCCCCCGATCCCCGCTCTCCCAAACCCCAACTGGTAAGGGTAAAAAATATTTTCTGCCATAAAAAAATGAAAAATATTTTCCACCAAATTCAACTTATTTTCTATTGTCTTGAAAAATATTTTTTGATGGCTTTTAATTTTAATCGTACCAAATACCAGACAATACGAAAAATATTTTCTAAAAAATATTTTATACGAAACAAACACAGCCTAAGTTTTAAAGAATATTCAGCATGCTCCCAAATGCCGGTGTCCAATTCTCTATACTCCAAAATCGTTCCCTTAGCATTGGAGACATTCTTAAATCTTAGCATCTTTCCAAGACCATTCTAGCTAATTTATTTTTAAGAAAATTTGAGCATGATTAATGGATGATTGCAAATTCACAATTAGGAAGCTCACCTTGGTACATGACGAATTGTGTGTACGACAATCAAGGAACTTTTTAGTCAATTAACTGACTCAACTAATGTATTTGGAATGCATTAAACCTTTCAAAAAGTCTCTCAGAACAGAATTTCTCACATCAAGATTCGAACATCAAAAATCCCACCAAAGTAAAAAATGAAACTTAAAGGCTAATTCAGTTTCGCAAAAACAAAGGTTGAGTGTCCTAATGGCCATGAAGCCAATCTTAGTGGCTAAGGATGTCAATAAGCAAGTCTTCATACATGTTCCATTCATATCAGGCAAAGGTTTTAAAAGACTCAAGTCATGTACATGTGTTAGAGATTGATCACGGTTGACAATGCCATCTACAAGTCGCATGAAGAACATACAAGTCACAAAAAAATAAAAAACGATCAAGAAAGCAACCAAAGAACAAGACAAAGATTTATGTGGTTCAAAAAGTTTAGCATACATTCATGGGCTCACACTTTTCACTATAATCGTTAGGAGAATAAAATAATGATGTTTTGGGGCAAAAAAATATGTGAAAACTAGGTTAGACTATAAGCAGCTGTAACCCTAGTAGCTTAAATAATACAATTCCAAAGCAGACTAATCGATCGGTCCCCAAATCGAATGATCAGTTAGCAATCCTAATTGTTTTTTCTATCGACCTCTCTATGACTACTCGTTGTATTGCTACAGACCAATCAATCCATCATTAGTCTTGATCAATCTATTAGGGAAAGCTCGCAGTATTTTTATAGACCAATCAATCGGTCTCAAGACTAATCAATCTGTCTGTCACATTAATAGATTTTCTTTACCTTTTCAAAAATATGCATAGATAAACCTTAGCAGAGTGTCTCTCACAATAGTGAGCCTACCCAAATGATTTCCTAAGGTATGCATCATAAGGGGAATTTATCTGACATCAGGGAGCACGTTGTTATCCTTACTTTTTTACTTCAACTTAAGAGAATACTCTATTCAAATTGATTCGGTACTCTAGGGAACTTACCTTCTATAGTCAAGGTAGACTCTATTTGAGTAAACTTGTAACTTTGCTCAATTTCTCATATGGGGATTGATACACTAATCAACTATATTCAAATCATCTTAGGGCATTTATCATGTTGGCTAGAGAAGGCCTTGCCTAAATCAACACGCCACTCTAGAGCAATGGTTACATTTGCTTGGGTAGACTCTCTTTGAGTTAACTCACAACTTTATCGATTTTCATCTATCTATCCATGTGTCGTCCGATCGCTCGATATTGAGTAGACTTTCTCCTAGTTAACTCGTTACTGTCATACTCCATAACTAGTCCTAATCGCATGACAATCTTGGGAAGACTCTCACTCTCTTCAAGTCAACTCATCTGTCCATCCTATGTAAGGAAAGATTTTACCTAATATTGACGTGACATTTTGTTAGGCTTAGCAACATGATCTATCTCTCTATGATAGAGTATATTATCTTTAAGCCAACTCGTCATTTTCCATGGACAATCTAAGCTAGTCCATCACCTATGTTAAGCCCAGACTAAGCTCTCTTCAAGACAGCTTGTCTTGTTGTCAAACTTTATCCATTTTTCCAAACCTCATATTCAGGACATCACCCCACAAGGGAGAATACTCTTTAGGCCAACCTGTTGCTCTGTCTAAACATCTCACATCTCTTCTTACAATACTTTATCAAAAGTTCACTATCTAAACATCTCACATCTCTTCTTATAACACTTTACCAAAAGTTAACATGTCTCCCATTTATACACTAGACGCAGTGTTAAGGATGCTTTTATACTTCAATTCTCAACAAGACTCTCTTTGGAACTCCATCCTCCTAAATCATGAGAAATTGGAGCACAAAACACATTAGCAGTCCTAATTCGATAACTTTAAGAACATCTAGTTATTTGTTTTCCACCATGTGTGCATTTGGACAGATTTCAATTTCTAAAATCTAAATCATCCAGATTCTCACTATCTAATATAGAAGGTCTCACGGTAGATTGTTCCTCTTTAAGTATATCTATTATTACAAATTAATCAATTGGATCAACACTTACAAAAAACATTAAAAAAAATAAAGTAACTTGCTCTAATATCAATTGAAAAATCTTGTTTAACAATTGATTTGTACTAATCGATTTTTTCAACCAAATAGCAAACACAAATAAATAACAACTACACAAACACACGAGACATAACGATTTTTACGTGAAAAATTTCAAACCGGGTAAAAATCACAAAATCAAACCAGGTCTAGAGAGATCAAGCACTATATCAAGTTTTGGTTATAAGAAATCTTACAAATCCCGTTGAATCTATAACTTACGGTAATAAGCCTATCATGCTGAATTCACGTACACCAAATCGTGCTCGATCGTCATTGAAATCCGTCACTGGACTTTAATTGCTAACGGAATCTACCACTAGATTTTGAAGTCTTGAAAATTTACTTTAGAGACTCTACGAACTTGGATAGAACGTTGTAGGTTTGGTTGCTTAACGATCTACTTGAAGACTCTTGAATATGTCTTATCGTCAAGTGAGATGAATAAGAAAATCTCCTTATAGTTTATTCTTCTTAGGCTCCTGGCGGCTAGAGATAGTTATATTCAAAAGAGCTATCCATGTAAAGCCATAACAGTCCCTTATATAGACGCACATTTAAAACCCTAGCAGCCTCAATGGTAGTCAAAAACTATGAAACTTTAGTTGAATTAAAAGAGGCTCATATACAGGACTGATCAAGCAATCTGTTCATCGCTCGAGCAGTGAATACTTCCTTGCAATAGTTTTGCAGAATAATCAGAGGAGCCGAGAGCCTTACTTGATCGCTCGAGTGGTGGTCCTCGAGTTGCAATTTTTTTTTTAATCTTTTCAGCATTATATAAACTTACAACATTTTATGCTAGACTCACAAGAACAAGCGTTAAATATCAACGAATAAAATATTTTTATTTTGTTGCAAATTTGTCAAACATGAAAGTACAAATTGTAGGACAAGATTTCCTGACAATTTGTTTCCCATCATGTGTGCATCCGGTGAGATTTCTATTTCTGCTTCATTAACTAATGATTAGATGATTAATTTAATTTTTTGGATTCATCCACAAATTAAGAATCTGTTTGGCATTATAAAAAGGCTGATTTTTTAAAACTTATATATATATATATATATATATATATATATATATATATTGCAAAAAAAAAGAAATATTTTTATTTTTAAAAAAAAATAAAAAGGG
>JAOTRH010057382.1:0-18884 GCA_034768845.1 Heliamphora exappendiculata
ATCAAACAATTATACTCCAACTCATTTAGGTTGAAGGAGCAATCATAAAATTTTATATTGAGCTTATTTTGCATTTTTTGTGACTGAAAAGTTACTATTTTTTCAACAAAACAAATTTTTAATTTTTTGGCTCAAAATTCTCTAAAATCAAAAAAATTAATTTAAAACCAAGTTACCAAACGAAAACTAAATAATGCTTGTCTTTGTGTCAAAGAATTAATTAGGAGTAATCACTACTACAAGAAAAAAAAATTTAATAAAAATATAAAAAATTATTTTCAAAAAATTATTTTTAGTTATAAATATTCTCATTTCATCACTAAAAATTACTCAATTATTGATGACAAAAATATTTCGTCATAATATATATTTATTTTTCAATTCTTTTTTTTTGCAAAATGGCCTTTAATTATTGGTGAGGATAATATTTTATTGTAATATGCATTCTTTTGTTACAAATCTTATTTTTTGTCATAAATAATTAATTATTTGTGATGAAAATATCTCATCACTAATTCGTATTAGTGATGAGATATTTGTGACAAAATATCTCATCACTAATACGATCAGATATTTTGTGACAAATATAAATATTTTTGGCAAAACATAATTCTATCATTGGTGATGATAATATTTTACCTTTAAAACACTGCTATTATAATAAAAATAAACACTAATATTTATTTGTATTTTGTAAAAAATCAAAAAAAATCATAGCAGATTTTAGAAAAAAAATCTTAAAAAACCAATTTATTTTTTGAAGAAATTTGATTTTAATTTTTAAAATATATAAATAAAAGAATTATTTTTAATATAATGCACTTACTTGGTCAAGATCGCACATTTGTTTTGAATATTTTTCAGCTGAAGAACTAAATCAATTAATAATTTTAATTAAATTTTCTTTGAAAAGTTGATTAAAAAACTAAACCGAACATATTCTCTATTTGCACGCCACATCAAATTCGAAATCATAAAATATGTATTTTTTGGTTAAAATTTATCAAAAATAAAAAACAATATCACTTTGTTTCTAAAACAATGGTTTTCCCAAATATTAAAGATAAACCTAATGATTGTTACTTTAGTCTCGTAGGAGAATTTAAATTAAGAAGGCTTATACGAATGGAAATGATCTTATGGACCCAATATTAGGGAGCGGCCTGTAATGCATATGTACAAGAACTTTAAAATACAAAAAAAAAATATAATTGAATTAGTGTAAAGTTGCAAAAAAAAATATTAGAACAATAAAAGTTTTGTAATTTAATATATTTAATATTGTTAAGGTTTAGTAAATATAATATATTTTTATCATATTTTTAATTAATTTTATTTTTCATAAAAAAAATGACAGAATGCCAATTTCTTGATTAAAGGGATATATATATATATATATAAAAGCAAACTTTAATTATCTAAATTTTAATTAAAGGGATAATTCTACCCATTGGCAAGAACTCTTTTTTGTCTCTAATTGCATTAGAGACAATTAAAATACATACATTTAAAGAAAAGATTAATTTATCATAAATGTCCCAATTTGTTGTATTAAATAAAAATATTTATGATCCATATTTTTAGATTTTATTTTTTTTTAATCATTTTTTTTGCATTTGAATTATTAGATTTGACTTTTATATGGGAGATTAGAAAGAAAAATTCATAATTAATAATTTAATGAAAACCTCAATAAAAATTTAGTGAGTAGAGTATTAGTCACAATAAAAATTTTTAGAAATACGTCGTTTGCAATAAGGTAATAGATGTTTTGTCACCAAATTACTTAGCCCCAGTTGAGATCATATTTTGGAACCAATTTTATTAATGCAATAGATTAATTATTATGAAAAAGGCTAGACATTATGATTAAATTTTGTGCAACCAAATAATATTAAATGTAAATGGCAAAAAATTAAAACTATTCACAACCAAAATCTTATTGTTGCAAACATTAGTCGCCTATAATTGACAAAGCAATAAATTTTTTGTGACCAACGTAATAGGCTGTGATAGTGGTAGTGGTAGTGGTGGTGGTAGTAGGGTGATAGTAATGACAATGACAACATTGGTGGTGGTGGTGGTGGGATGATGGGACAATAGCGGCGGGTGATGGTATTGATCATTGTGGTGGGGGTGAGAGTGAAGATAGTAGTGGGGTGGTAGCGACAGTGACAGTGGTGTCGATGAGATTAAGTGAGAGCGGGAGTGACAATTGTGGTGGCAGCGACAGTGGTAAAAGGTGATGGTCGCAGGGTGACGGTGGTGGTGGTGTGGTGAAGGTGGAGGTAGAGGTGGAGGTGATAGGTGGTGATGCTGATAGTAGCAGTGACAGTGTAGATAGTAGGTGGTTGCAACGACAACTATGAAAATAGGTAGTAGTCGTGGGGTTATAGGGTGATGGTGGGAGTAAGTATGGTGGCAGTGATAGTGGTGGGGTAATGGTAGATGGAATTAGGTGATAGTACCAACAATTGCAACCGTGGAAATAAGATGATGGTGGTGGTGGGACTATTTGACAGTGATAGTAAGGTGATAATGGTGATAGTGGTGGTAGGGGTAGTAGCAATGGGGTGGTGATGGTAGCAACAATAGTGTTTGTGAGGTTGAGTGAGAGTGACGGTTGTGATGTAGGCTGCCATGATAATGGGGGTGATGGTTGCGGTGTGACGGTGATGGTTGTGTGGTAGAGTTGGAGATGGAGGTGGAGGTGGCTACGGTGATAGTAGGTGGAGATGGCGTGGACCGCGGTAATGTGGGTACATGGTAGCCATAGCGCGTGACCATGGGAGTGGTGTGATCAAAGTGGTGGGTGTTAGCTATACAAGTGCCACAAATAGTTTCCAACTTGACACTGAGGTGTCATTAGCCATCAAAGAGAAACTGAAAGAGGAAGAAATAAGATGAATGCCGGTGTTGCAAAGTTCCCTCCTATTCGTAACTTTAATCCTCCCAATTGCCCTAATCTTGATCGTGAATGTGTGGCTCTCAAGTCGGTTTAAGTAGATATAAATCTTGATCGCTATGTGCATATTATAGAACTTATTGAGAAAATTATTTTTATAAAAACATAAATTAATTGGGTATAAATAATTAAAATATATGAACATATTTATTATAAAAACAATTATCGGTTTATTGATAAAACTACATATGCTGTTAAAATAAACTTGATGAGACTCTGAACCTATAGGTACTTGATGAACCTAATTTTACCGGAAAATAATCTCCATGATATGCTTTATAAGATAAACAATTTGAATTATTGCGATGAGCTCAAATTGGCCTCTTTTATGATATTGCTTTTGTGCTCTCATTTTTAGTAGCCTCGACAAGTTTGGAACGTTGGCCATATCTAAATCTTTGAGTTTTGGTACGGAGAAAAAACAAAATAAAAATATTGGAAGTGGCACTTTTTTAAAAATTTTTGTTATGACATTTTTAACATGAATGCCACTTTTATTAAATTTGGTTTCGTTAACACTTTAAAAAATGACACTATTACTAGATTTATGTGGCACTCACCTAAAAAATTACATTAAATTGTTTAATAAATTAAAACAATTAAAGTTTAATAAATTAAAAATATTAAACTTTAGCGTTCACTTTCGCGACTTTAACTTTTCCGGGAAAGTGGGTTCACGCTACCTGGAAAGTGTCAAATGCCCAGATGCCCCTATATTATTTTAAACTTATGGCAGCAAAAGTCGTTTACAATACGAATGACGCATCCTTTGATTGGTTGACTATCTATTCCAGAAAAAATCTTATCCATTTTAAAAGAATAAAGTTTCGTTTGGAATAACTTTTTATATAAAAGCATCTTTATATTTTTAGTAAATTTTTTAATATTAATTTAAATGGGCATATGAATGGACCATCCTTTTACCGAAACTCGCACTAAGATATTATTTAATTTTCTTTTACAAAAGTACACACAATTTTATTTATGTGATAAGAGTATATTTGTTTTGAGAAATTTAATTAACTTAATACTATTTGAGAATAAAGTGCCAAACAAATATATTTGTGTTATATGATTAATAATATTCAATTGACCTGATTTTTTTTACAGAAATTACCTACATGATGACTACAACATAATAAATAATTTTGATTAAATTTTATAATCCTAAATAAGAATCTTAGAGCTCAGAGCTCTTCCGAGCGTGAATTACTCACAGTAAGGATTTTCTCGTTCTTTACAAAATGAGTTGAGACTTTTTAACGGGATAATATGAAATTTTATCCACTTATAATATATTTTTACGTTGTTCTTATCACGAGAAATAAAAATAAATAAATAAAAATTTAAGATGAGATAACAAAATACCTTGTCAAAAAAATTTAGGCTTTATAAGCCTATTTTTTTTGGTCGTTTAAGTCTTTTTTCGTTTTTAGTAATTTTTTAAAATTTTGATAAATAAATTATTTTGTTATACTTCTCATAAGTAGAGAAGTTAAAAGTAAAAAATAAAATTAAAAAACTCAAATATAAAAATTTCAAAAAAGACACAAAAATTATCACAATTCACATTAATAGGGCCGAATTGATTTGGATAGAATATGAATGATTAATAATACATATATATAGGTTTTCATATAGTTTTTAAATACCATGGCATATAAATGAGAATATATATACCGTAATATTATTTAAATTAAGTTTAAATAAAGTGGGATAAAACATAATATATGTGTTGAAAAACATTTTCGTCAACAAATAAAAAAAGATAATTTAAGAAGAGAAAAATAATTCTGGGGAAAATTTATTAATATTATGAATTTTGCTTTCTAATCTCCTATATAAAAACTACATCCAATAATTGAAAGGTGGAACAAACAATTTTTAAAAATAAACTCTAAAAATATAAATCCTATGTATTTTTATCTGAGAAGTTGTGTGTAGCCTCAAAGCCTTCACCACGGATGTAACTTCAGCTATATATTGTAGGATGCTATGTATTATAATTTAGGGTAATTCGAAGGTGAAATTTTGCAACAGCTGTTGACGTAGTTTTTATTAAGTAAACTACGTAAAATATTAATGTTATTTTGTTCTTTATTTTCTTTATTTTCTTTTTTTTAAATTCATCTCCCATTGATCCTGTATAGAATTTGTTATACCCTAACATTATATACACAATGACAGTCATTATTTAGGCCACGTTTCTTTTGATGATGAAAAATATTTTTTACGAATTTAGTTGCGATTTTAAAAGTGATGATGTTAGTGGAGTGATGTTCTAGTATTAGAATTGGTAGCAGTAGTAGCAATGACGGCAGTAACCCTTAGACTCCTAAATTCTTAGACTCTAGGTCCCTGTACCCACGGCCCCAAATTCCTAGGCCCCAGGACCCATGTACCTTCGACCCACAACCCCACCTTTGTCCTGAAATTCCAAACCGCGGGTCCCAGGCCTCGGACCCCCAGTTCCCCGAACCTTGGCCCCCAGATCCTAGAACCTTGAACTCCCAGTCCCTGAACCCTCAACCTCAGACCTCCGATCTCGAACCACCGAATCCCCAGATCCCCGACTTTGACCCGAAACCTTAGACCCTAAGCCCCGCGCCTCTGACCCGCAGATCCTAGACCTCTGGTCCTTTGGACCCTGAATCTCCAAACCCTCAACTCCTGACCCCCAATCCTTAACTCCCACCCTGACCCGAAACCCCGAATCTTGAACTCTCGACCTCGACCCTTAGCTCTTCGGCCTCGACCCCTCGACTTCCTGGACCCCCAAACCTTTGGACCTTTGGTCCCCCGACCCTGAACCCCGACTCTTAGACACTTGACCCCGACCCCCAACTCCCGTCTCCTTGACGGTGGTGACAATAATGGGATAATAAGGATAGAAAATATTTTTTGCCATTAAAAATAAAAATTATTCTTAATTTACATCGTACCAAATATCAAGAAATACATAAAATATTTTCTGTCGAAATAAATGGAGAAATGAAAGTAACTAATTCAAGATTTGGATACAGTGACAAACCAATCCATATATAATGCTAGTTGTAGAGGGTCTCTGTCTAGACTTTTTCTAAACAATCCGAACGAGGGAGAGAGCATTGAATTCTTCTACCCTTTACTTACACGGCAACTTACTAATATTACCCAATATTTGTTTGTTTATAGAATCCTTTACTGTCGATCCCAATTAATTAAGAAATAAATTTAATTTGTTTTGGTATAATTTAATTAATAAAAGGCATATAAAGCTCACTATTTTAAATTTTATCTCATCAAATCCGTAACTTTGCACTTGTTTGCATTAGATTAACCTAGTAATCGCCAATACGAAAAATTCAAAATTTCATAAATTAATATATGATCACCTAATTATTTTAAGCGTGATGCTCTGTAAAAATAACGACTTTTGTACAAGTCTCCGTACAAAATGTTGTGTTTTTTATTTATTACGTCAGAAATTCGTAGCTGTTAAAAAATTAATTATTCCATATATACCTTGTAAAATATGGAATACTTACAAGCTTCTCGGCAAATTACAAAATATTTTTAAAATACTATGTTGACGATACCACGTGGTACTCTTGGTAAATAGATGATTGTAACATACATAATATGAGTTATTATTATTATTATTTTTTTAAACAACAAAATAAAATATTATTAAAGATGGAAAAATAGCAACTAAAGGGGAATAACTCCCTTATAAAGAGGTTTCAAACTTTCACTAAGCACCAATTCAATAAATGGCAAGAAGCTAACCAAACAACAAAACAAAAACAAAAGAAGCATAACTATCATATTTTACACAACCAGCAACCAACATGACAACAAAGTAAAACAATCTTTTAATTATTCAATAAAGATAAGTTATTATGTTCATATTGTAAAATTTATCGCCTTTATATTAAGTAAAAGTATCACTTGAACTTGTACATGGTACTCTAAGAGCACCGAATAATTACCCCAGCACTAACCAAAAAATAAATCCCAATTTGAATGGAAAGGTCATTTTGGTAAAAAAAAGCATCCATTTCACAACTAAAAATGGAAAATCTAATATTATTTTGGTGAGTTGGGTTGAATAGATGAGGTCTCTAAGTTGGTTGGTCCAATGCACCGTGGTGCTCTTGAGATTCATTTCAGTCTCACAATGATGATTTAAATTATAATACTTTATTGCTCTTCATGTATGTATAGATCATTTATTAAAAAACAAATCGATTGAATATTATTAAGTATATATAAATAAAAGATATCGATCTTTAAACAAATGAACGGTGGTGTCTACCTACCGTTCATTTTTGCAAAAAAAATGTGTTTTTTTCATAAATTTAAAGATATTTAATTAACTTCATATTTTAAACACATAATTTATACATTAAGAAAAATAAAATAAATAATTTAAATTATTAAAATAGGACTAAATAAGCCCCACTCTTACCAACGGTATAGTTCAATCCAACAGAGAAGTCGGATCCAATTGAATAAGGAACCCACTTGCATGGAAAGTACGTAGAGCAAGACCGTTAGGCTCTGTTTGGCTTAGTTTTTAAAAAAAGATTTTTTGCTTAAAAATTTATTAAAAAACTCACTTGTTTTGTCTTTCACTGTAATTAATTAGTTTTTTTTACATCTTTCCACATCTTTTTTTTTTTTTCAAAAAACAAAGAAACCTACCAAAAAAATAACAAACTACGCCAAACACAAACTTAGATCCTAAGAAATCTTAACCCTCCATCAGTACGACTTTTCCACACACGAAACCGTGTCATATCCATTAAAAGCACCTTATAAATTGCCCCATTCATTAGTTAGGTTTCCACAAACCATCAAAACCTCTCTTCCTCATACCCACTTTGACAAACACCTAGTTTTTGTATTGTAACTTGTCATTACATTCTTTGTTAATTACACTTTTTTTGTGTTAATTACACTTTTTGTTAATTACCACCATGTCTGACCATAAGCACAACCACCAGGGCCGCCGCCACCACCACCACCACAGCCACACGGAGGAATACACGCCTATTGGCGGCGCAACACCTTATGCTAGTGCAACCCCTTATGTTAGCGAAAGCACTCATGATTATAAGAAAGAGGCCAAACACCACAAGCATAAGGAGCACCTCGGAGAACTGGGCGCCGCTGCTGCGGGTGCTTTTGCTTTGGTAAGTTAATTTCTAACACTGGATGATTATTTAGTTATTTATTTTTCTTGTTTAACTATTATATTTTCTTCAGTTCTTTTTAATGAGGCTTTTACTTCTTTTTATTGAGGAGGCGAGCTAAAAAAATAAATTTTTATGTCAAAATGTTGAGAAAAAAATCTAGATCATTAGCTTATTCAGGGAGAAAATAAACAAAAGAAATTATCTTATCATCTTATTTGGGTTTTTTTTTTTTTGTCTTTTTTTTTATCTTTTTTTAAATTTTGATATAAGTTTGTACTTTTTTTACTTGTCTCAAAGTGAGAAATTCAAAAAAAATAAAAGTTCGACAAAAAATTCACAAAAGACAAAAAATAAACAAAAATTAAATAAATAAAAACAACTATCCCAAACATGATTTTCAATTGCAATATCAAAATAGTTATAGGTCGGTGATATGACCATATATATCGTTCGAATCAAACAATATTGGCTGACACATTGGCAAATATTAATATCAAAAGTTCAAAATTCATGTACACATCGACCAGGATGATACGTAATTGCTAATATTTAAATTTTTAATTCCAAACCAAGCCTTAAACTTTTGTATAAATTTTTTGATAAATTCTTCTTTTTAATGGAAATTTCAGCACGAGAAACACAAGGCAAAGAAAGACCCAGAGCACGCTCGAAGGCACAGGATAGAGGAAGAAATTGCGGTCGCAGTTGCTGTGGGAGCCGGCGGGTACGCGCTCCACGAGCGTCACGAGATGAAGGAAGCGAAGAAACACGAAAAAGATGCTCATCATGGAAAGAAACATCATCACCACTTCTTTTAATTCTTTAATTTGATTCCTTCAATTATGTTGTGTTTTGTATTTGGTAGCGGCAATTAGCAAATGTACTAAATAATTACGAAAAATATCAAATTAGTGAGATGTAAGACAATAATATCAAAAAATACGACATATTATTCGATATTATTTGTTTTGTATTTTGCTAATTTGGTTTTTTTCTTAACTAATTATACTATTTGCGAGATTTGTTTTCCTTTATTACTAGGTCTCCCTAGGTGTTATTTGGTACTGTATTTATGTGATCTTAATAATAATATTATTTCATTTGTTCTTACAATAAGGTTAGTCTCCTCGCCTATTATTAACGTGGTGTTGAAATCAAGCACATGATTTAGGAGTAATTATTTGGCGCTTTCAGAGTATTAGGTGATAAGTTCACGTAGTACTTTCATCTATTATGTTAGCAAAAAATTTAATAGTAAAAATATAATAACTAATTTTTATTATGTAGTTAAAAAATAAAAAGTAATTCACATTATATAAATTATAGTTATTTATTTATTAAAAATATCACATAATATCGTCTATATAATAATATGAAAGTAACTAATAATTTTCCATGATTTAGAGGGTGCCCCATGTCTTATAGTGGAGTTAGTGCTTGTTTAAGGCACCAGTTTTATTGAGGCCCCTAATTTTTTATTTTATTTATTTTAATTGAAACGCCAAAAATGTCCTTTTTTATGATTTTAAGTACAAAAGAAAATGAAAAAAAAAAGACTCCCCATATTCAAAAGCATACAAATTAAAAAATAAAAATCTTATTTCAAAGACTTAACACATTAATTTTTTATTTTATTTGTTTTAATTGAAACTCCAAAAATGTTCTATAGCTACAATTATAAACGGTTGAATAACATACTATTTATTTCAACAAAATGAAAAAAATTATTTAAAGGTCACAAAAAAGAATAGTAAATTAAAGGCGGTAAAATTAATAAGGAGATAAGCTCATTTTAATTACAAGTTATGCAAGAAAAAATAAATTTTAGATTTGAGATCTTAATTTAAAATATAAAAAAAATATTTATTTAACTAATAAAAAGACTTTATTTTAAGTATCGCCTAAGGCGCCAGAGAGCATTGGCTGGCTCCAAAATGATGGTCTTGTTTTGTAATTTGGCTTTAAATCATGTTTTTTGCTCAAAATAATTTTAAGTCCAAAAGTTCAAAAACTCATTTTGAAGGTATGGGACAACTTTAAGTTAAAGGCTTAAAATAATTTTAAATTAAAAATTAAAGTTGTTATAATTTTTTAAAATTTATTTTTAGATGATTTTATATTTATTATGAATCTTGTTTGATAGATTTTAAAAATATATATTTTAAATATATATTTTTTATAAAAAATAAATTTATATAATAAAAGTTGTGATTTTTTTTTAAGTATAAAAAAATTTATGTAAAAAACAAAAATACTAAAAGCTTTTAAGCCCAGGTGAATCTCCTCCTAAAAAGAGTAACCTCCTCTCTTCTTCATCTTCTCTTACTTAAGTCGTAGGAGCTCATGCTCCAGACGCAAACAGTGCAGAGCTCATACTAATGGCTAATAGGAGGGGCCGATCTTAGCCTTAGTACTTAATAAAAGAAAAAGATGAGTGACGAAAGAAAAAGAACGGATCAAGGGTGAGACAGAGATCTCCCCATTGATTTGCTCTAAAAAAAAACAGAGTGAAACAAAAGATCAAGGACAATCTCTTTTAGAAACAAAAGACCCTCCACCCTCCCTTCTTCATCTTCTCTTGCTTAAGTCCTAGGAGTTCATACTCCAAACGTAGACAGTGCAGAACTCATACTAATAGCTAATAGGAGGGGCCGACCTTAGCCTAGTACTTAATGAAAGAAAGAGACGAGTGACGAAAGAAAAAGAACAAATTAAGGGCAAGACATAGATCTCCCCCTTCATCTACTCTAAAAAAAAAAAAAAAAGAATGAAACAAAAGATCAAGGGTTAGAAACAAAAGAATCTCCCCCCCCCGCCCCCCTCTTTAACTAATCACAAATGGGGACCATATACAGCCCGATATTACCAGAAAAGATAGTTGTGATGTTCCTTCATGACCGATCAGCCTGATCAGTATGAAGCTAAAGGCGAGGGTTTCCAACAGTCCGTTCTCTTGCTTTCTCTTTAAGTGACAAGGAGAGTGAGGTTAAAAAATAAGCTTTTTTTTAATTTTTTGAGCTTTAGCCTATTTTTAGACAATAAAGTCTTGTGATTTTTTTTCAGAGTTTTTTTGGTTTTATATGAATTTTTTTTATATTTTAATTTAAATTTTTTATTTTTTCGGTTCTTTGTAATAAAAGGATTCAAAAAAGTATGTCCGTTATGATTAATTTTGAAGAAAGATAACTAAAGACGAAAAATTATAAAAAAAAAATCAAAAAGCTTGCTAAGTTGGTTTTTTTCGTTTTATATGAATCTTTTTAAGATTTTGATCAGAAAATTTTATTTTTTTATTTTTTTTATGATAAGATAAATCTAAAAAGTATACTCATTTAAACAAATATTAAAAAAATTACTAAAAACAAAAATAAACGACAAAAAAACTAATATAAAGACAAACTTAAACAAAAAAACAAAAATCAAACTCTAAGCCAACTTTAAATCAATTGCCAAACGGATTCTCTAATCCAACTCACCTGTATTTTTTTATACCGGATTCTCTGTCCAATTCTTCCTTTAAAATAAACATTTCGATTGCATTTAGATCATAAATTTATAAAGAAAGGAAAAAAAAAATAGAAGAGAAGATAACGAGTGAATAAGTTCATTTTAACCTTAGGATTCTTTATAATGTCTAAAAATTTTGAATTTTAAGATGTTTAATTTTTTTTTAAAAAAAAAAGAAATAAAAAAATTAGAGTATTTTGAATAATTTTTTATAATAACTTTTTTACTTTTTATTAAAATATTTAATATATTTTTATTTTTTGCTTTTAAAAAATGGTAGTATTTGAGATATTTTTAGTTTTATGAGGAGGGTTAACTTTTTAATTAAGGGTATTATAGTAGTTTTAGTTTTAAAAAATTAAAGTATTATAATGTGTATAGCTTTTTTTTCTTGAATTAAGTGATAAAAAAGTTAGTTAGCTTTTTTGAAAGATCATACAGTATGGCTTAAAAGTTAACTCTTTTTGCAAAAAAAAAAAAACAAATTTTTTTTGGGAAACCAAATAGGGGTTAAGTTATCTACTTTGAACTAAATTTAATTTTTTTAACTAAAAATATTAAATAAAAAAGAAACCTTGAACTAGTATATTTCTTTTACTAACGTCACATGCATACCTAAAAAAAAAACCGCCAAATAATTGTGACCCAAACACGCTTTGGACGTGGTTCGCACCAAACTTAATAATTTAAATTTGGACAACACATTCCATTTGATGTGTACAATAGCCTCGTTTGGCTACTCCTTATTTATTTACTTATTAACTTATTTATTTATTAAGAAATAAGTTAAAAAGTATTTAAGTCATTTCATTTGATTATATTTATTTATTTTTTATTTTTTTATTTACTTATTTAGTTATTTAAACGAGTTTATTTAGTTTATAAGTCAGTTTATTTATTTATTTATTTATTTAACTACCCAAATAAGCTTATTTGATTTATAAGCCAGTTTATTTGCTTATTTGACTAACTAAATGAGTTTATTTTTTTATTTGCTTATTTGCCTATCCAAATGAACTTATTTACATATTTGCTTATTTGGTTTTTGACTTATGTGGCTACTTAAACGACGTAATTTATTTTTTGACTTATAAGCCAATAAACAAATAAGCAAGATTACCCAAACCTAGCCAATATATCTGCACATAATTTTATTTGATACATAATAATAATATTATTTTTATTACATTTTTGTTTATCATTATTATTTAATGTTATATTATTGTATTTTTTATACCATTAATTCTATATAAAATCTTTTAATATCTAATATTTAAAATACGTCGTGTGATAAAATCTACTCACAACTTTATGATAATTCACTTTAAAAACAAAAAGTTATTCAATAGATAAAAAAAAATACTACAAATACAACATCATTTTAAAAGAGCATATAGCATTGATATATTAATTGAGCACGCTATCTTAATAAGCTGTAATGTTATTCTTAGAGTTCGATTGGTAATTAATTTTTAAAATTTTTTTTTTTATATTTTTAGCTAAAATGTTAAATTAGGTTCAAAGTAAATTATTTGGTAAGTAAATTTTTTGAAGCTGATTGTTTGGTAAAAAAATAGATTTTTTGCTTTTTGTTCTAAGTGGACATGTGCAATTTTATCTTTTTATATATTTAATATTAATAATTATATGTAATTAGTAGTTATAGTAAAATAAGTTATAAATAATGGGTATTATTGTATTTTAAAAATTGTAAGAATTTAAATAGAATATTCTGAAAGTTTATATTTTAATTAGACCTTTTAATTTTTTACATTTTTACTTTTTGGCCAAACAGTTATCTTTTACTTTTTGACCTTTTTAGCTAAAAAAAATAAAATAAAATAGCCAATAAGAGCCTTCTAAATAATTTTGAACAAAGACCTTCTATTTTGAAAATAACATGTTTTTTTATACTAATATTAAAAATTGCTAGATTATAAAAAAATTATGAAATTCAAAAATGTCAATATATCTCAAAACATATTTAATAATATTCAATATATTAAAATAAAATTACATACGTTATAAACGAGTTGACAAAACCATAGATGGACCCAAGAATGTGCGAATAAGAACGACTACCTTTTTGAGATTTTAAAAAATCTCATTATAATAATATTATTAATTTAAAATATTTTATGATTACATAAGTTCGTCTCTCTCAAAAATTTTTAAAAATTTAATATTTTTTAAAAATTTATAAGGATAATTTGTTTCTCTTACATTATAATTTTGCGTCCGTACATGAACAAATCAGTTGAGAGATAAATTTTCATATTTTTTGCCACGTAGCCAGCCGCGTGTTCCAACCAAATTGCAATAGTAGTCTCATGAACCACATACCGTATGAAAAAGAGACTTTGCCTACCATTGCCTAATGGGTGGAGATAGCTTTGGCCAATCCAACATTGTGGTGATCTGTGGACCTAGTAGCACCCATGATTGAAATGTATATATATATATATATATATATATATAAATGAGTTATTCTATTTATAGCTCAATAAACGATGAATAATGAGTAAAAAATACATAAATATTCGTAAAAAATATATTAATATTTGTGATAAATTTCACTTTTAAAAATATATTGATATTAAAAAAATTTTATCTCCACCAACTTGTTATCTATCACTTAATACGCGATGATTAGCATGACTCAATTAAAATATGTCATTTCTACTTTGAGAATGAGATTTTTCATTTGGCAAAATGCTTAAAGCTCAACTTTTTACTTTTTAGCTTAAAAATATTTTGTCATTTAGCTTAAAGCCAAAAATAAATAAAAAGCCTTGTTTGAAAACCTAAAACCTTCTGGTCTTTTAATTTTTTTGTTTTTTTAAATAAAATAATTTTATATGTTTTTTAAGAATATAATAACTTTTTTCATACACATCTGTTTTCTATGAAAGTGTTATTTTTAAAATCTCGTTAAAATCTATCAAATAATATTTATATTAAATATAAAATTATGTAAAAATAAAATTTAAAAAATTATAATAACTTTTTTTTTCACTTAAAGTTATTTTGACTTAAAACCACTTTAAACCAAGTTTTTTGGTTTATGGTCTTTTGGCTTAAGATCACCTCTTTTGGTAACTTAAAACCAGTTTACCAAACGAGGCCTAAGTGGCACTGGTGGTTGATATTGTCCTGGTTAGATAACTTAACCGGTGTTTGGGTCAACTTTTTTTAAGAGCTTTTTGGCTTAAAAGGAAAAAAAAAGTCAATTAATTTGACTTAATGTGGCATTTTTTGATTTTTTATATATTTTTATATTTATTTTTTGATAAAAAAGCCAAAAAAACTTAAAAACTTTAAAAAAAAAATAGTCCAAAGATGGGCATCGTTTTTTCTTTTTTAAGTTGTTTTAATTCGAATAAATAAAAAATTTGTTTACTAAATTTTAAGAGTAATTAAAGGTTAAAAGTTTATTTAGTTTAAAATGACTTTAAGGCGAAAGAGAACAAAAAAATAAGTTACAAAATATTTATGCATATATATATATATATATATATATATATTATTTTCATATAAATTTATATTTAATATAGATTTCATTTGATAAAATTCGACGAGTAGATTTAAAAAATATAATTTTATAAAAATAAATGTGTATAATACAAATTATGATATTTTTAAAAATATATTAAAGTATTTTATGTTAATAAAAAAATAAAAAAGCAAAAAAATCGGTAATCACAATAAAAAAAAAGTCAAGATTGCCAAACCACAAAAAAAAAAAACTTTTAAAACTTTTAAGGCAAAATACTTATAAGCTAGAACATAAATTATCCATTTTCGTGTAACCTTAATTTTGGTATTATTAATATTGATTTAATTTAGTAGAAGTTAAGATATGAAAAGAATGCCTAAAAAAATAAACAAGTGGAGAGTAGATGATGAAAGAAAAAAATATAATAAATAAAATAAAATAAAATATAAATTACACACAAATTAATGCAAAAGAGAAAAAAACTAAATGGAGAGGAAATCAAGATAGAGAAAAGGAGATGGAGAAGACATCTTAAATGAAACCCTATAGAGAAAATTTTGTCCTCAATACCTCTTTAATATCATCGGATATTGATAGTTATATAAATAAATTAAATTTATAAAATAAAACTAATTATAAATTATTTATAATATATAAAATTATAGATAAAACAAAAATATTAATTCTACAAGGATTAGAATTGTTTATTTTTTATAATAAAATTATTTATTTATACAAAAATTTAATTTGATTAAATATTAATAAATATATGAACAAATTAAATTTTATTTTACAAAATAAACACCTTTTAATTTAAAATAAACTACATGAGTTTAAATTATTTATAAAATAAAATAAAATATAATTTGTTCATTTATCAATTAATGTGTGATAAAGTTTATATAAATAATTTTTATATAAATAAAATTTTAAAAATCTTAAAAGATAAGAAATCATGAGAGGAACTTTATTCTTACCAACTAAGTCACATCTGGGTTGTCACTTGTCAATAACATTAATGGAAAACACATTATGCCCCACAAAAAAGACACGGTTTTCTTGTAATATAAAAATAATTTTTTATTTTTTATTTAGAATTTTGAAACAATTAACTGTTGAAAAGAACTTTCTATTACTATACTAGTAACTTAAAATTAAATTTTAAACTAAATAAAAAATTTATTTATTTAATTTTTAAAAAAGTTAAAAAAAAACTCAGCCTGAAATTCCAAATTACCAAACGCGCACATTATTGTATTTGGTAGGACCTATTAATTAATGTTTCTTATCTAGATGGCTTAATGTGAATGTGAATGCATCCACTTTTATGGGAGTGGGAGGTCATGAATGATTGTGAACCGCACCAAAAAGATAAGAAAATGGGTAAGATTGTGTTTGGATTTATTTTATTTATTTTTTTTAGGTTTTTGGATTTTTTATTTTTTATTTTTATAAAAAGTAAATGAAAAAATATGTAAAAAAACTAACATAGGCTAAATTAATGGATTTTTTAAGAAATTTTTAAGTAAAAAAATCTCTTAAAAAGACTAACCCAAACAAGAAGGTCCTTTTATGATTTAAAAGTGGAAGTACCTCAACTGTTATGCCTACAAGAAATCAACTGGGAGGAAACTAACCAAGAAAAGGTTAGGTCAACTTGGGGGAGTGCTAATTTTGATTGGGCAGCGTCAGATGCAGCAAGAAGGTCTAGGGGCCTTTTTATGATTTAAAAGTGAAAATGTGAAATTTACTTTTTATTTTAGAACCAAAAATTAATATAAACTATGATTATTGTATTCTAATATAAAAAAATTATGAAATTTAACGATTAATACGACATTAGAAAAAGGGATTTCGAAAAAAAGTTGCACATCTTCTTTGTAAATTGACTACCGTTGCATTAGGTGAAAGCCTACTCTTGCATTTAGTTTTCAATTAAGTTTTTCAATTTTAAGTTTCTTAGCAGCAGTTTAGCCTAGGCTTGTTTGGATTATGTATTTGATAAAATTAGTTATTTTGAATTTCAAGGATGAAGAACTTGAACCATATCGAAACCAAACAAAAACCGAATCTTTTTTACGAATTGATTATGATTTCGTTCTATACCTACAACAGTCCAGTTCTGATTCCAAAATTTTTGAAACTGTTCCTAACGGTTCGATCCTTGGATTTGCATAGAATTAGACCAATTCGATCCGTGTGCACCCTAAACTTTGGACATGTGGAAGATTTCTCGTCGATTAAAAATAATAATTATTTACTTCTTCCATTTTTTAATAAATAAAATCATACGAGTAATTCAAACAGGAGAAAAGTTTTAAATGGCAGTAGCGGTCGGCATAATGATAACGGTAGCAGTGACTCAGTTTCAGAGCATAATGGTCGTAGTATAACGTTAGCGGTTTTCGAAACCGTGATTTTTAAAAAATTTTTTGCACAATTCAATAAAAAAAATAACTAATTCACATATTTTTATTATAAGAGTTTATTATTGGAGTTTAAAATAATTTTTGGTGAATTTTGTTTACTTTCTAAACATGCTTCGATATATGTTCTAATTTTTTTTATTATATAGTCTAATTAAAATTAACAGATTAATTATTTTGGGTTAGTAATTAACAAATTTATGTATTATAAATTCATAATGCACAGTTTAAATATCATTTAAGTTTTGAAGAGTTATAAAGTATATTGTATATATTAAAGCATATTATTTAATTTGTTATTTAAATTTTAAATTAACTATTCTAGAATTTATATTATTGTTTAAACTTTAAATTATGTGCTTTAATATATATAATACTTTGTAGATGTTAAAAAGTTATATTGGAAGCTGAATGAACCAGTCAAAAAATCAAAAGTTAAAAACAAAGAGCAAAATTAGTTGATTATTGTGAAATTAGAGATTTGAGATAAATCTCATAATGTTCAAATAATATTTGACTTGTCAGGCTACTATGAATAATTTTAAGTTAAAAATAATATAAAACGTAAAATTTATTAATGAAAAAAACAAAATTAAAAAATTTATAACATAAAATTCAATAACACAAGTTGTAACGACTGTAATGATGTTGTTTTGGCCCGTTACGATCGTTATATCACCATTATGCTTGTTACGAAAGGTGTAACCATTGTTACACCTTAAATTTCTTTTACACCAGAAAATTGATTGTACCAAGTAAATTGATTGTACCAAGTAATGGAGGCTAAACAATTAGGTAATGGTAATGGCAGCTTTTAAAAACTATGAACATGAGCATTTAAGCCATGTAAATCTAAGTTATATTAAACCCATGTTTGGAGTCTTTGGATCACCTAAAAAGTTGGTATTTTTACAACAACAAAAAAAAGAAAAAGAAAAGAAAAAGAAAAAAGAATCGGCTTTAAATTATACCATTTGCTTCTTTTTTATTTTTTATTAAAGTGAACTAACTTTTTTTAATTTTTTTTCAACACAAAAAAAATCTATGCATATCCTAAACATACTAAGATTTTCTTTGAGTAAAAGAAATATAATATTTTCAATTAAAATGTTAATTTTATTGTCAACAACAAAAAAATCATTTTAATATTTTAAATACTACAAATTAAAAATAAAAAATAAAAAAAATATTTTAAAAAAACTATGCTAAAAAAATTATTCCAAACACTCACAGGCATCACAACCCCACCATCGTCCCAACCATCCCCACCACCACAACTGCTACTACACTGCCAAACCCCCACCCCCCAC
>JAOTRH010057393.1:0-18883 GCA_034768845.1 Heliamphora exappendiculata
TAACTCTTTCCGGCCATGTTTGATTGATTAAAATAATAATGAATGAATATATAATTATACTTGATAAATAATCTCATAGAACTAGTAATGAATGAATTATTAATACCGTATTCTCTTAAGCATTGTATATCCCATATTTTGTGGGATCAATTATCCAATGGTTGTATAATCCTCATTCGACTTGTTAAATTTAAATAAGAAAATATAATCAAATGTGATATATAATTTAATTTCATGTTTAATTCGATCAATCAAACATGTCTTATTTGTAAATTATGTAAGCATATTTGATACATTTTTTATATTTTTCTATATAGTTTAAAAACATTTTAGCAAAAAAATTGTTTTTCATAAACCCCATTTTAATTTTTTTTGTTTGTGTAATAATCAACTTTGTTTTTGTTCTTTTTAGTCTATGGCTTATAAGCAATTGTAGAGTATTTCGGAGTATCATGCATGCGCCATTATTTGCGTGGTAGTTTTATACAATGATTTTTTTCCTCAAAAGAGAAGTGAAGTAATGAGTTTTATTAATCTTAAATTAATGAATGTGAACAATCCGTATTATTTGCACGGAGTTAATTTCTATAAATTGTTATGGTAAAAAATCGAAAACAATAATAAGAAGAGAGCAATGCTTTGCGTCATTCACTCAAAATTAGAACTATGTCTGTAGAGTTGCTACGATTTAACTGTGAGATAAAAAAAATACAAAATAAGAATACAAAACTCTAATAAAAATAGTGAATATAGGTACTACAAAGCCGGTTAGAAATCAAATACTTTGGCTCGGGCCTATCGGCCCGATCTTTTACCCCATAGACAAAGTTTTACAAAAAAATCATTAAAAATTATAATGCTTCTAAAACTAGTCATGCGTTAGACCATACTCAAACAATTAACCAAGCTTCATCCGCCTACCATAAATTATGTCTGTATATAAGCAACATGACTAATAGTTGGTAACTAGAGTTCAAATTGCAATATTTAGAGTTCAAATTGCAATATTGAATGACGCATTAGAGTTAATAATATGCTTATATATAAATTGATATTGGACAATATCAACCTATATATTAGCAAATATCAATCAACATATTAACAAATATCAATATCAGATGTTTAGAATTTTAAAAGGTAACATTGATATTTAAACCTTTGTAACTTATTTCCATTCTTTCACTTCCACATTATCTTCATTCTAGATATTAAGGTTCTAGTGGAGTGCACTCAAGTGAAAAAGTTGGTTGTGACAACCACCACAGAAGATGGAACTTTTGAGACTGAGCTTCCCTCTGACACTCCAACATCTGCAGTGACGGCGCCTTTTCCTAACTGTGTCGCCACAATCCTAGGCGGTCCGAGCCAACTCTACGGCTCAAGAAATAACATGGCTGCCGGAATTGTTAAGGCCCCCAACTCTAAATCCTATACGCTCTCCACTCCTCTAAAGTTCCACACTAAGTGTCCCTTGTCGGAGGCAAATTGTGGGGCCTACACCGCTAATACTGAGATCGACTCGTGGAAGACCATTGATTTGCCTCTGCCGCGGGAGTGGGGGCTACCTCCAACTAGCTACTATCTTGCTCCTTTCCTGCCCATTATAGGCGTTCCCTAAATGCTTGTAGTAATGTTTCAAGGTCTCTTTTAAATAAGTTGTGTGTTGAGTGGGGAGAGAAGATTGCTTTTTGATGGTTTTATTGGAATAATGCGAAGTTGAAACTTACGCTTTAATTAGTAAAAAAATTGCTTTTTGATGGCTTTTTGGGCTAATTTACGCTTTAATTAGTTTGTTTTAAAAAAAATGACTAATTCTTTTTTAAAACCTTTTACATTCTTCGGATTAACGGAAACAAAAAGAAAGTAAAAAAATTGGAAAAGGCAAAAGAAAATCTTAGTCCAATTTCAAGAACTTTTTTTTAGTTTAATTCTTGTTTGGACAACCAAGTCGAAACTTAAAATGTTCGAAGATTAAGCCCTTGTTTGGTTTTTAAAAAAAGTTAACTTTTTTGTAAAAAAATCAACTTTTAAGTCATACTGTTTTATTTTTTTTTAAAAAAACTAATTTTTTTTTCATCTCTAATCTAAGAAAAACAAATCTATACTCATCTCAAACACCCTAAATTTTTTGAACTAAAATTACAACATTACTCTCAATTAAAATAGTTAACTCTTTTCACAAAAAAAAAAACTGTGTCAATATTACAAATACTATAACTTAAAAAGTAAAAAACTATTAGGAGTTAATGAACACTTAATTATATAACTCTCAGGAGCATTAATCACAGATAATAATACAACTCAAGAGGGGTAGTGAATTTTGCTTGTAAAAGCTTTTCTTAGATGGATGATTTTCTAGGTGAAAGAGATTTATATTTATATAGATCAACTCAACTACTTTCCACAATATATGGGTTCTGATATTATTTACATCTACCTTTTAATTAACCAAAATCATAACTACTAAGTGAAATTTATCAAGATTAACACTTATTCGGTTTCCATCCATCACTTGTTTAGTCTTTGAAGTCAAGCCTCCATCAAGCTAACTTCGTAAGATTTAGTCTAGATCCTTATCTCAATGTAACAAAAAAATACCACATGTAAATACAATATACAATTTTAGAAAATAAATAATATACATATTAATATTAAATTTTAAATCTTGTTATGAAGTGATTTGTGTGATCTTGTATGTACGTGGTGCACCATAATGACAATTATGTGTGGCTTTTCAATTAAATTGATTTATCCATCACATAAATATTTAAACAAAAACTTAGACTTTTTGACTAGACATAATCCAACATCTCCCACTCGACTAAAAAGCCAAATACAGTTTCAATCATCTCTTATACCCATGAGATAAACATGTTTTTGAAAATTTTTCAAAATTTACGGGATTTGTCCAAAAATCGATAGTAATCATCCTTTAAATTTTGTAGAGATATAATCAACAAGTAATTCTGTAACACCCTAATTTTTAAACAATAAAACTCAACGAAAACCAAAACAGAACGGAATTTTATTTGTAAATAAATTCTCAAAACACACCATTTTAAACCAAAAAAGTTACCCAAAAAAATTTTCATCCAAAAACCTCCTTTCGAGACAAAACTAAACTTTTTCACACAGCGGTTGTCCGCTCATGCAGACCCTCCACCGCTTGAGCGGTGAGACACCCAAGAGATTTTTAAGCCAAAAATAAAAAAAAATTCAAGTCTAAAAAACACACCTAAAAACCATATATTTGAACAAGGGCGCAAAAAACCAAAGAATTTGGGACAAGATGTCCATTTGATAAAGAAGTCACTCATTCGACTTAAAAACGAATCATGAAAAGTGTTTAACCCTAACTAAAATAAAAAAAATAACAACCAATTCATAGTTTCTCTCTCAAAATCATCACATCATGCATGCATTCATATAATCACCTCAATGATTACAACATAAACTTTCTATTACAAAACATAATATATCAAAACATATTCCAAAATAAAACAAAAGCAAAACTAAGAAAATCTTCTGTCGCTTCTGGCTCCTTAAAATCATCTCGAGTGATCATTTGTACCTGAAAAAGATTTTCAAATCTCACACTATGAGCCGAGACTCAATAGAAAGTAGAAGTATGAAATAAAAGCTAAACGTGCTAACACAAAATATATGAATATTTCGACTCGCACGAACCACAGGTACAATTTTACACAACCCACAATGATTCACATGCAGCTCATGCATCTTCACGGCTTTCATCGTAGGACCAAAATCAGCCCCTCATTATGCATTTCTTTACGGGCTTTCATCGAGAGACCAATATCCAACACAACTAATGCATATCTTTACGAGCTTTCACCGAGAGACCAATATCTGTCCCAACTAATGCACGAATGAACCAAATTTTGCATGCACACAGCCATGTACAAAGAACACATTCACATATCAATGTCATCCACCTAACTATGGAGACTAACAAACGTTAAAACGAGGCTCAACTTCAAGGGTTAGCTACAAACTTCCAAAATTAGGCTTTCATAAACATTTACAGAAATCTTTCCAATTTTCAACAGTCCTTTTAGCCGCCCAAACATCGCTTAAACACAAAGTTCGAGATTTAATGCATTTTTAAACGGTGGAAAAGCATAAAACTTCATGTTGCACCCCTTTAAGACAAGATAGTTTAGGATCCTACCTCGGTGAGTTAAAACTTGAAACTTTGAACACCGATGAGAAACCAAAGTTGCCAAAATGCAATTCCAGTGGGATGAACGTGTAGTCCACGGTAAGGATATTGAGGATCAATTATCCGAACACCAAGATCCGAACCCAAATCAAGCCAAAAGTTAGAAAGAAGGTAGAGTGTTTGAGTGATCTTTCTAGATAGAGGAGAAGAAGCTTACACATAAAGTTTTGGCACAAAACCCAAGGCATGGGTTGTCTTATAAATATCTCACGTTAGGCTGTCTGCTCGAGCGAACAGAGCTCCGCTCGAGCGGTCCCCCACCGACTCACTCTCGGCCACCAGCCTGCTCGAGCAAACGGAGCTCCGCTCGAGCGGTCCCCCACTGACTCAACTCTCGGCCACTAGCCCGCTAGAGCGAACGGAGCTCTATTCGAGCTGTCATCGCTGGGCGAAAATCCAAACAAAAGATGCATAACCAAGCCCACGCTGCATAACACATAAAGAAACATGATATTTAATAACGATTAAAGCACTAACCAAAATGTCGAATAAACATTACAAAAATAAAATGCAACCGGGTCTCACAACTCTTTACCCGTAATCTTCTTCGGTCGTTCTTCAAAAGAAACATTCTCATTTTCCTGCAACTCAGGCCAACCCAAGATGTGTAATGGGTTAGGCTCGTACTCCTAATGCATGGAGACATCAAACACATTGTGCACAGATGACAGCTGAGGAGGTAAGGCCAAATAGTATGCCGCCTCTCCAATCCTCTTCAGGATTTCAAACGACCTGATAAAACGCGGCGACAACTTCTTGCTATGACCAAATCTCATCAAATCTCAGCATGGTGAGACTTTCATAAATATATGGTCCCCCACCCCAAACTCCAAAGCCCTCCTCCTTAAATCGGCATAATTCTTTTGATGACTTTAAGCCGTCACTAAACTTTGGCGAATCATAGTAATCTTTTTTGTTGTCTCCCATACCAAGTCGGGCCCCAAAATTGTCGTCTCTCCCACATCTGTCCAACACATTAGCAACCTAGGCTTGGCATATAAGACCTCAAAGGGCGCCATCCCATTACTAGACTGATAACCGTTGTTATACACAAACTCTGCCAACGGTAAATGATCTTCCCAAGAACCCCAAAAATCAAGCACACAAGCTCGTATCATGTCCTCTAGAATTTGTATAGTCCGCTCGGATTGACCGTCCGTCTAAAGATGAAAAGTAGTGTTGAGCAAGCTCGTCCCCAGAGCTACCTGTTGACGGTGTAGATCATGATACATCTTGGTGCATCCAAGCACACTGTAAGATGAAAATGGTGAAAATCACTTAGTACATCGGCACGGCACGACTCTAGCACAAACACTCTCCCTGCCAATCTCAACCTTTGATTCGGGCTCACAATCCAATCTGTGGTGTCTTTTGTACTAGTAATACGATCCCATAACATCTGAACCTTCTGATATGTCTGTTGAGCCTCCAGCACATGAGCGACCAACATAGGTCGTGAAACCATCGAAAACAAGGTTGCACCCTTCTCTGTCTCACCAAGACATAGATCAAACTCGCCAACCTCCATAAGCATGTCCCATTCTCGTATGGCAATAGAAGCTAACGAACCGTGTGATATCCTATTAAGAGCATCGATCACAATATTAGCCTTTCCCGGGTGATACTGAAGGTCAAAATCGTAATCTTTCATAAACTCCATCCACTGTTGTTGGCGTAAATTTAGGTCTTTCTGTGAAAACAAGTACTTCAAGCTCTTGTGATCTGAGAAAATCTCAAAATGTTCACTATACAGATAATGTTGCCATGCTTTCAAGGTAAAGTCCATGACTGCCAACTCTAAGTCATGTGTTGGGTAATTCTGTTCATGAGTCTTTAACTGTCGAGATCCGTAAGCTATAACCTTACCTTCTTGTATGAAAACATAACCCAAACCATCATGTGACGCATCACAATACACTATGTAACCGAAATCTCATTCTGAAATAACTAACACTAGTGCACTCGTCAACCTCCTCTTCAATTCCTGAAATGCCAACTCACAAGCCTCACTCCAAATGAACTTGACTCCTTTTATGTAAGACAAGTAATCGGCGCGGCAAGTCTAGAAAAATATTTCAAGAATTACCAATAGTAGCCTGCCAAACCCAAAAAGCTGTTGATCTCAAATACTTTTTTTGATCGTTCCCAATCTATGACTGCATTAGTCTTCAAAGAATTCACAGATACTCCATCCTTCGGTACCACATGTCCAAGAAACCTCACCTCGGGCATCCAAAATTTACACTTCTCAAACTTTGCATACAGAGGATGCTCTCTCAAAAGCTGTAGAGCAATACATAGATGTTCTTTATGCATTTCCCTCGAAGGTGAGTAGATAAGAATGTCATCCACGAACAAAACCACAAAACTGTCAAGATATGGATGGAATATGCAGTTCACCAAGTCCATGGACGTCGCAGGAATGTTTGTCAAGCCGAACGGCATAACCAAAAACTTATAGTGTCCATAACGAGTACGAATGGCAGTCATTGTTATATTCTCATCCCTGATCCTCAACTGATGATACCATGACCTCAAATCAATCTTTGAAAAGCAACTTAAACTCTTTAGTATATCAAACAAGTCATCAATCCTCGGCATAGGATACTTGTTTTTTACCGTTACCTAATTTAACTTTTGACAGTTAATACATAACCTCAAGGATCCATCCTTCTATTGGAGGCAAATTACCAAGATCACTGATTTATAAATAAATTTTCAAAAAAATAAAATTGGATGGGCAATCGCCGAAACAGGCTTCAGATAAAATTTTTTCTTAAAGTCGAACGATCAAAATAAAAACTCGTACCACCACAATTAATTCAGATGAATACCTTTTCGTCGATTCTTCAACTACGAATTTTCATTTCCCGAGTTGAAGCTCCGGTCAGACCTTCTACTATTTTTTCAATGCGATTCCCAAACGTAGTGTGAGATACGATCCTTCGAAAATTGATACCGGCACAACCTGGACAACCTTAGTCTTGAAAGATAACTTTTGAATTTAGTTCAGCCTACCCGCATATTTATAGGGCTACAGCAGAAACCTATAAAGTAATTATGACATAGACTTATAGTGTGATCCAGATACCTATCCAACGGCTTTTGCAAATATGCAAATCTCTTAGCGGTTTCTGTAATTATAAAAATCTTGCAGCTATTTCTGTAATTTTTGTAGAATACTAAATTACAGTTCATACCACTAAAGAACTGTAACTACACTCTTAGCTATAATCTCAAGACCAATTTTTATTGAGTTTCTGTTATTAAATGCCTAACTCATCTCCCCACATTAAGATTTTTGATATCCACTAATTAAAGTTAATTATTGATAATTTAACTTAATCGGCATCTTTAAAATTCTTTAAGCTCTTTCACTTAACTTATTTGGCTGCCGAATAATAAAATATACCTGTAGGGTTTAGTCTAGTTAAAACTTATAAACTTCCTTAAGAGAGTATCATCAATTCTGAATAATCGGGATGCGGATTCCGTCATTAATTAATATTTATCTTATAATTAATATCGCTATCCAACTCACCGAATCTATTGACCCATAGAAGATCGCACCCTCTAATGAATCAAAAATAATGAATATTAAATATATACAAATAATAATTATTTTGAGATTAAGAGTATAAGCACTCATAATAACCTTGGAGAGTAAATTAATTTATATAGTCAGTATAAAATTAATTACCCCAATATGGTCTCGTTCAATACATACAAAGTGTACTAGCACAGCGAGTCAGAACAATAGACGACGCTATTATCTGTTCTTTGTAATCAAGACATGCCTACAAAAACTCTGTGCTACAGTCGTACTGATGGTTTGTTCATTTCCATCTAAACTATGAATAAAATTTATATTCTGCAAGAACATATTATTTTGGTCTTCTGTGTGCAAGCCGTACTCTACACACCAGATTAAATACTTTATAGAATAAAAGACATCCATGCATAACATTAAAGAAATGATATTTGCATACATTGTTCATTAAGATTCTCTTAAAATGAAAAATTAATTTTATTAAAATTAAATTAAATACTAAAACTAAATAAAATCTACAATTTTTAGTAAACAATCATAACAATCTCCCACTTATACTCAAAATCATGCTGCTATACATTCGACTCCCATGCCCTCTACATGACTATCAAAAGTCTTAACTAGTAGACTCTTTGTAAAAGGATCTGCAAGATTGTTTCCTAATATAATCTTGGTCACAACAATATTATCCCACTATATAATTTTTCGTATTAGGTGATACTTACACTCAATATGCTTTCTTTCCTTATAGACTCTTGGCTCTTTCGAGTTTGTAACTACTCCGCTATTGTCACAATAAAGTGTAATAGCTGACTGAACTGAAGGCACCACATTTAGATCTAACAGGAAGTTCCTTACCCAAACGGCCTCCTTAGCTGCTTCAGAAGCTGCCACGTACTCGGTCTCCATGGTGGAATCAGTAATGTAGGACTGCTTAATACTCCTCCAATATATAGCTCTACCTCCCAAGGTAAACACATATCCTAAGGTAGACTTATGAAAGTCTTTGTCTGACTGAAAATCTGAGTCTGTGTACCATAAAGGTACTAAACTATCTGCCTAGTAAACCAGTATATAATCCTTAGTTCTTTTCAGGTACTTGATTATATTCTTTACCGTAGTATAATGATCCTACCTTAGGTTAGACTAATATCTGCTAATCATGCCAACGGCAAAGAAGATGTTAGGTCTAGTACAAAGCATAACATATATTAGGCTTCCTACTACCAAAGTATAAGGAACTGTCTTTATCTTCTACATCTCATCAAGTGTCTTAGGGCATTGATCCTTGGATAGAGTGACTCTATACGTGAAAGAGAGAAATCCTTTCTTCGAATCCTACATGCTAAAACTGTTGGTGGCCAGACTGCCAAGATCATTATTTTTGCAAACGATTTTTGATAAAAAAATTAACTGGAGGGGCAATCACCAAAATGGGCTCTAGATAAAACTTTTGATGACGAACGATCAAAATAAAACTCGTGCATCCGAAGTTAATTTAGAAGAATATCCGAAGTTAATTTAGAAGAATACCTTTTTACCGGCCGAATCTTCAACTACGATTTGAATCTGAGTTGAAGTTCCTGTCAGATCTTCTATTGTATTCTCTTATGTGATTCCCGGATATAATGTGGGCTATAATCCTCTGAGAACTCGTACTGGAAGAACTCTTAGAGTACAAGTTATGAAACTAGTTCAGCCTACCCGCATATTTATAGGGGTATAGCAGGGACCTAGGGAGTAATTATGAGTAAAATTTCTAGTGAAACACTGACACGTATCAGAGGTTTCTGTAATTAAGCAAACCTCATAACGGTATCTGCAATTATGAAAAATAAGCAACGATTTTTATAATTTTCATAAAATACTAAATTACAGTTCACACCACTAAAGAACTATAATTGCACTCTGATCCATAATCTCAAGACCATATAGCATTGAGCTCTTGTTATTAAATGCTAACAATTTCTCCCCATGTTAAGATTCTCGATACCCGCTAATTGAATTTAATTACTGATAATTTAATTTAATCAGTATTATGATATTCCTTAACCGCTTCTGCCTCAATTATTTAACCGCCGGATAATCAAATCCACCTGCAGGGTTTGGTCCGATCAAAACTTATAAATTTTCTTAAGGGGGTATCATAAATCCCGATGTTTCGGGATGTGAATTCCGTCAATAATTAATATTTGCTATATAAATAATACCGCTATCTAATTCACAAGAAATATAGACCCATATAAGATTGCACTCTCTAATGAATCAAAATAACGAATATTAAATACATACAAATCAATAATTATTTCAGGATTAAGAGGGATAAGTACTATTTATAATAACCTTGGGGTGTTAATTAATTCATATAGTCAGTATAAAATTAATTATTTCAAATGTCTCGTTCAATAGACACAAAGTGTACTAACACAGAGAGTCAGAACAATAGATGACGCTATTATCTGTTCTCCGTAACCAAGACAGGCCTACTAAAACTCTGTGCTACAGTCGTAGAAATGGTATGCTCATTTTCATTTAAAAAGTGAACATAAAACTTATATTCTGCAAGAACCTAAAATATAATCTTCTGTGTGCAAGCCATACTCTACAGACCAGATTAAATACTATATAGAATATCGGACATCCACAAATAACATTAAGTAAATGATACTGTAGACAACCAAATTTGACCCCGCCTAATCTTAAGCGAGTCGGATGATGAAAACAATTAGAATAGTGACTCGATACAATCCTCGAGAAGTTATCCAAGCTCAGTATTTGAACTCAAAACCTTATAACCATTGAAATTTTGACGAACCATCGAAACTTGCTGCCCCAGTAAGGCGACTGCCAGCTTCCATTGTGGCGCCCGCCATAGAACTTTGTGAAAACCCTATCCAACATTGGCGACCGCCACATTTCAACATGGCGACCGCCAGCTTCTATTAAGGCGACCGCCAAAGAACTCTATGGAACCTCTCAAAAACACGGCGACCGCCAACTCCAAATGGCTTGATGTGTCCCAAAACGTGGCAACACCTCATTGGTTGAAGAATTCTATAAATACCGTACCCCAGTGTACGTTTTCAGTACGAATTTTGAGTAAGAGAGACTATGCCGATACATCGAGCGATCTCGAGCCCCGACGTCGAAGTCCTACCAAAATATCAAGTCCCGATCCTCTAATACCTACAATTGAAGTCTTAGCTTGGAATTAGCACCTGAGGATTGAAGCACATTCCCCAATTTGAGGATTCCACGATTCAGGTATTTCGTTTGGATTCCCAGTCTTTCTAACTCCAATTTCTCTCTTTTGGGGTGACCAGGTTAAGATTCAATTTCAATTTGCATGTTTTTTTTCATTTATATAGTTAATCTTGTTTATTTCATATAATTTAATTATTTTTTTTACTTCTTTAATTGTTAATTCTTTCACACTCACACTTAGCACATTGTAATTTTCATTTGTATTCATTAAATGGTGTTAACATATTTTGGCAATTACAACTTAATAATATTGTTAATTATTATAATAATGCACCTACATTTATGTGAATGTAGTAATTAATACTACATTTGACATTTAAGATAAATAGTTATTTTTAATTTCTTTTATCTACTTAGCATTAGTTTAATTTTCTAGCATTTATCTAGTTGTTCTAAATTTACTCTTAATAATAATCTAATTTATTTTCTTTTCTGGTAACATTAGTGTTCCATTTTATTTTTTGATTTAGTTTTTCCTTTCTAGCATTCATTTTTCTTTTAATGTTAGCTCAATATTTCTTCATTAGTCTTTATTTTTTATTTTCTTCTCTTTCTAGTAGTGTAATTTCTTTTTTCTAGCATCTTATTTTCTTTCTTATAATATAGTTTTATTTTCTTTTTTTTCTTTATAATGCTAATGCTCCATTTTTTTTCTTTTAATTTTCTTTTTCTAGCTTTTTCTATTTTCTTTTCTTTTCTTTTATTAGTGTAATTTCCTTTTCTAATATTTTATTTTCTTAGCTTTAATAAAGTTTCATTTAGTATTTCTTTTCTTGTAATATTAGTATTCATTTTTATTATAAAACTCAATTTTTTTCTTCTATGATCTTATTTTCTTTTATCTTCCTTTTCTTTTTATTTTGCTAAAACTAAAAATCACAAAAAGGTTTTTAAGTTAATTTTTCTTCTTTAAGTAGTCCATAATTTTCTCCCTTAAAAATACTGAATTATTCTTTTCATTTTTTCTATTTTCTTCTAAAATGTAAAAGTGTTAATAAGTAAATTTTCTTAACTTGTTTTCTATAATATTTTTCTTTTCTTTTCTTCTATTAACTACAAAAAGCACAAAATCACAAAGATATCTTTTAATATTCTTTTATACTTCTTATTTTCATCTTTTATGTAAATAATTAGATTTTCTTCTTAATAGTATTTTCTACCCTTTATATTTTATCAAATCTATTTCTTTTCTTTTAAATCTTTATAAAACTCTCATTTTAAATCTCTTTGTTAAATAGACTTTCTTTTAATGTAGTATTTTTTTTCTCTTTTATGCATTTCTTATTTTTTATTTTTTATTTCTTTATTAATTCATCATGTTAATGTTAACCTAGTTAATTTTGGTGATATGCAAATTTTAGTTCCTTTATTTGAAAGCATGTTTAGGATAGATTAATTTTTCTTTTGTAGAAAATTCATATTTAAGTAGTTTTGCCAATTTCTAGCACATTTTTATTCTTTTAACCAAATCATGTTAGTTTAAAATTGTTTCAATATTATTGCATGTGGGTATGTGTTTCATGTATCCTTTATATAGAAATTACATACCATAGGACTTAGGATTTTTCTTTTGACATTTATTTGTTTTGGAATGCTATGTACATATTTTATGTATTTTCTATATTTGATTTTGGATGTTATCTCTTTGTCTTCATTTTTTTTATTTGCATGCATTTGAGAAATTCTATTAAAGAACCAATGATTACGGTTGGGCGAACGGGATGCCTAACACTTTCCTCGATTCGTACCTTATCCCCCGAACCCTATTTCTCTGGTTAACGTTTGAAAGATCAGTAGCCAATTTTGTTTTTCTTAATTTTTTTTAAAAACTAAGTGGCGACTCTATTTTCAACAAAATGCGTTTTCAAAATTTAGTTTTCAAAGTGTTAAAATATTTTCCAAAATATCTTTTGAATTTTCTTTGTTTTTGACCCCTAAATCCCAACGCCACAGTATTTTCTGGCGACTCCACTAGGGACTGATTTATAAAATCAAATAAGAGGGCTATACTTGAAAACATCGTTGGATCTTAATAAAATTTATCATTTGCATTCTTGCATACATATGCATTGTTCTTCAAACTCCCTTGCCTGGTCGACCTGATACCCTGAACGTTAATCTGTTTCGGGGATTGTCAGAAAGACGGGCAACCCTTACTGACTGTACGCTACCATAGGTACAGTAAAAGAGTTCGGCATGTCCTGCACCACTCCAAGTATGGGAGGTATATACCCAGCTCTATTCAGAAGGTACCCTATTCAAAATTTGACCAAAATTGGCCTTTTGCATATAGTGAACTTGGAACCCCCCAATTAGGTGCTACTAACCCTAATAGGGTTATGTATTTTTCTTTATTGTATGTTTTGATTGTATATTGTTAGGATTGTTTGTTCGAATTAGACTAGTTCTTTCTCCGGGCTCGGCCCAGACTTTCTGTTATCCTTTGATTAGATTAATTTTTCGCCTTCGGGTTCTTACCCGGGTTTTATTCCTCACCCTGATTTGTTTTTCACACCGTAGCTTTCTTCCCGGGGTCATTCCCACGTTTTGCTTTAATGCCTCTAGGGTAGTCTCTCTCTCGTCTGAGTTATCCTTGAATCGTTAGTTTTTCCCTGTGGTTGTAGACTTCTTCCCGGAGTCATACTTGTGTTTTATTTTTGGACCATTAAGACGATTTCTCTCCATTTTGGGTTCTTCTTGGGTAGTTAATTCTATACCCCATCTTGAACTAGGGTTGCTTTCTTTAAACCCCTTTCTTTCAACCTATGTGAGAAAAGTTTTATTTTTCTACCGGTGTCCTGCCGGTTTTCCCTTAGAATCGTAGGTCAAACCAGTCTCTTGAGGGTTAGAATAATCTTCTTGCCGGAACGCCGTCCGTCTAGCTAAAACCTTTCCTTTGGAATTTGGTTGATCTATCCCCTTAGTTCTTATTCTGGATTTTCAGATGTTTAGTTGTTATTTCAGTCTTAGCTGTTTTCGGTATTTGAGATATTTGCTGTCTGTTGTTTGAATTCTTTTAGAAAATATCTGAGACTGATTATTCTGCTTACGCAATTTAGGTTTTTCTGTGAGTTACCATTGATCCGGAAAGAATATAGTTGACACGAGTTTGGGTAAGATCAAAATCAGGCAGACTTCGCAGAGCTTCCAAATCAATAGACATGGCAGAGAACAAAGTTAATCTGACAGCCCTGATGAGGGCTATTATCGAGATATAGCGGGCTGTGGAGCAGCAGATCTAGGCTCAAAACCAGTGCCAGTCGCAGATACAAGCAATCTAGGCCCGTATGCTTGGTATAAATGGATAGCCAGGCAATACGAATAAGAATGGCAAAGATTTTTGGGATGACAACCAAGGACCAGAGATACCGCAAGTTTCTGTGCCACCTTGGGTTCCCCGCCTGATTGTCGTAGAAGAGAAAAATACCGCTCAGTCTAAGGAATCCGCGTTGGCAGAAAAGATTGATCGGATGGAAAAGGTGCTGAGGAATGCTAATGGAATAGAAGAATATATGCTCGATGTAGCGGGACTCTACCTATTCCTAGATGCCAAATTACCAAAAAAGTTCAAAATGCCGGACATGGAAAAATTTTACGGAACCAGAGATCCCAGAATTCATCTTCGAATGTATGTTGGTACCCTGTCACCAATGGGGATTGATGACCAGTTGAAGGCTCAACTCTTTCACCGATCACTTTTTGGGGCAGCCTATAAATGGTTCCTCTCCCTTGATGTAGGTAAAACCAGAACTTGGGAAGACATTACAACGGTTTTTATCAGTCAGTATAGTTACAATGTCCAACTGGATGTAACTACTCGAGAGCTCGAAATGACCCGACAGGAGAACAGGGAGTCTTTTGTTGATTTCCTAACCCGCTGGAGGGGTAAGGATGCAAAAATGACAAACCAGCCCTCTAAAAAGGAGAAAGTTAGTGTCGTAGTAAAGAATCTGTAACCCCCCTGAAATGCTATCTGATTACATAGCCGCTCTCCACATTCGAGAAGTTGTTTGATGCTGGAGTTCATATAGAAGATGCAATCTAATCCGATGACATTGAGAAAATAAAACCCAGTCAGAAACCACCAAGAAGAACTTTCCCCGTAACCAATCAAAATCCATCCGTAACAACTAACCTCGTGCACCGCTCAAGCGAAGTGAACCTTTTGAACCCTTCTTCTTCCACTTATCAAACAAGCAACCTTCAGTAGTCAGGCGATGGTCAGCAAACACAGCAACGACCGCGAAGAACTTTCATCCCTCTCAACATCCCGTTATCCACTGCTTTAAACCGTTTGGTAGAGAAATAACTCATCATGGTACTAGATCCGATGCTAGTGCCCGACCCGCTTCCTCCGAGATATAATGCCTCCCAATATTGTTCCTTTCATCAAGGCCATGGGCACCTAATAGACAAGTGCTTGAGACTCCATCATGAGATCTAAAATCTCATTGACAACAAAGTGATCCCTCCTCCATCAGCTACCTCGAAACCAAATGTCACAACCAATCCACTGTCAAATCATGCCAGGCAGGCTAGGGTAAATTTCATATCTTTAGGGGAATCGAAGGACCTGAGTTAGCATATCTGCTCAGCACACCTACCCCACCCTCATGTTTTAATAACTAAGAACCAAACAGTATGCTCATTCATGATGATTAGAGGCGGTCGAGGCAGAATGGAGGAATGGAATGATAATGCCTGGGAATGGTATCAACTGATGATCCAAATCTACCAACAGGAGGAGCGCAACGAGGTAGACGATTGGCCATTGGATTATCCAACTCGGCCTTATGGGTTTGGCCATGTACTCGATGGTATCACCCTTTTCCAACTTTTTGAGGCAAAAGTGTACATCGATGAAATGCAGTCCTATTGGCTGGTCAGGATTAAGTTGAAATCTGATGGGACCGAATGGACTGATTTTTGGATCGCTCAGGAGCAACAAGTGAACTTCATCGAAGAAGATATATGGGAGGAGGTTGACAATACGTGGGCTATTGAAGATGATCAGGAAAGGAGGGAAAGGGCATCAATTAGTGACCTAAGTGATTTGTGGGCATTCGAAGGTCCTCTGCACATAAACGAAATAAAATAAACTGAGAGTGTGACGTCGGGGTTATGGGACCCCAAAGACGGTGTGGAACACCTAACCAGAAGTGGATGGCACTTTAAGCAAGCTCAGTTAGAGAGAGGATAGCCAAGTGGGAAAGGGAAAGAAACAGAGCAATAGGAGGAAGATGATACTGTACTGAGACAACTGAAAAAGACACAAGCCAACATCAGTATCTGGGGCTTGTTGATGGCGTCGCATAAGCATAGACAAGCTATTTTGAAAGTATTGAATAAGGCCATTGTCCCGATAGATGCAACCCCCGAGTAGCTTATTGGATTTATTCTACCAACCGCCGAACTAAAGGTCATTTCCTTTTTCGATAAGGATCTACCCGCTGAAGGAAAAAGTCACAACAAGCCGCTTCACATCACCGTCAAGTGCCTAGAAAAATGGGTTCCGATAACCCTCATTGGTAATGGGTCCGCCTTGAACTTTTTCCCATTGCGAACGGCTGTTTGCTTAGGGATGAGGCTAGACCAGTTCACTCCTTGCAATCAAGGGGTGCGAGCCTATGACAACACAAGAAGGGATGTATTAGGACTGGTGTCATTTGCCATTTCAATGGGACCACTGGAGACGTTAGTTGAGTTTCACGTGCTAGATGTGCCGACCTCCTTCAATCTACTGCTGGGTAGGCCGTGGCTAGATGACCCAAATGTCCTAGTAGTACCATATACCCTTCACCAAAAACTAAAATTAATAAAGAACGGGGCAGTTTTGACCATTCATGGAGAGGACAGTATCCACCCTCCGAAAGGAGGAGAGGGCACAACTCTGCTAGAAGTCCAACATAGTGAAGATGATGTGTTTCTCAGAGATTTTTAATTTGATGAAGTACAGGCTATTCAAGCGCTGATGAATGAGGAAGAAAGGTATGTCAACCCACGAGCTTTAACAATGACGAGAAAAATGTCCTTCTTCCCAGGTATGGGATTGGGACGTAAATTACAAGGAATCCTGAAACCCATTCAGGTATTGCCGACTTCGCACCATTTTGGTCTTAGGTATGAGCCAACGGGAGAAGATCTGGAATGGCCTAGAAGAGGACGAAAGGCCAATTATTCTGGGACACTCAATGGATACTTTGTCAAAGAAGGGGAGGATTTCCCGTAATGTGGCTTTCCAGAATCGTGGATTGATGAAGAAACCAATTAAAAGCTACTTGGGTTAGAGATCTTTTTCAGCCACCATTTGTCTGACACAGAGGAGGAGGAAACAGTGGAAGGAGAGAAGGAAGAAAAGAAGGTTCAGAAAGAAGATTGGGCTGGCAAACTCAACGGTACCGACCTGGGAATGCTGTTCAGCGAGAAGATGACTCAGCTGTGTATAACTAAATCGGACCATTTCATGATGGGCTTTAGCGCACCGGCAGATTGTACCAAGCTCATCGTCGACGCGACCACAAAGAAAGTAAAGAATTGGTCCATCGAGTCTTCTGGTGTGCAGATCATCTATCCTGAGTCCAAGTTTGAGTTGAAGTCTGTAATTGAGGGCACGTCTATTAGTGCTCCCCTTCTTTCTTTTACCAATAAGTTTGTAATTCTCGCTGTTCTTAATGAAATAAACGAAGTTTTCAGTTACTCTGCTTTGTTTGATTTATTTCATACGCCTTCTGACAATTTTGAATTCGATAGGGATATCCCTGAGGAAATAAAACTTTTAATAAAAAGAGAAGAAGAAATGTGTGCCCAACTAATAATTGAAGAAACTTTGTCAATAAATCTAAGTAATGAAACTAACCCACAAAATGTTCAAATTATCTCTTCCTTATCCTTAGCTGAACAAGAGAAATTAATAACTTTATTAAAAGAATTCAAAGATGTGTTTGCATGGTCTTACGAAGATATGCTTGAAATTGATCCTGATATTGTCTAGCACCATATCCCCCTATACCCCGATGCTAAACCGGTCAAGCAAAAATTGAGACGGATCTGACCAAAATGGGCTCTGAAGATCAAAGAAAAAGTTACCAAACAGATCAACGCTTGATTTTTTATGGTAACTGAGTATCTAAAATGGGTAGCCAACATCGTACCAGTTTTAAAGAAGGACAATCATATCCAAGTCTGTGTGGATTTTTGGGACCTCAACAAAGCTAACCCGAAAGACGATTTTTTGCTGCCACACATTGACGTCTTGGTAGACAGTACGGCGGGGCATGCCTTACTGTCATTCATGGATGGCTTCTCCGAGTACAACTAGATTCTGATGGATCCTGAAGATAGGGAAAAGATGACATTCACCACGCCTTGGGGCACCTATCAAAGGCCTGTCACTACCTTATTGCATGACATGATACATAAGGAGGTTGAAGTGTACGTGGACGATATGATAGTCAAATCCAAGGATCGGGATGATCACATCACAGCAATGTAAAAGTTTTTCAAAATGATTCAAAAGTACAAGATGCGACTCAACCCACATAAATGTGCCTTCGGAGTTAGTGCCAGAAAAATGCTCGGATTTATGATTACTCAATGGGGCGTCGAAGTCGACCCTTCAAAGATTAAAGCAATTTTAGAAATGCCTCCTCCAAAGACCAAGCGGGAAGTTAGGGGCTTTCTGGGAAGAATCTAGTTTATCAGTCGATTCATCGCAAAGCTGACAACTACCTGTGAGCCGCTCTTTCGCTTATTGAAAAAGGGAGTCAAGTTTGAGTGGGATCAGAAATGCCAAGACGCCTTTGATGCCGTACGACAGTACCTACAAAATC
>JAOTRH010057404.1:0-18882 GCA_034768845.1 Heliamphora exappendiculata
GTTGAAAGCTTAATAAAGATGTATTTTCTGGATCCCCGAGCATGTATTTTATGTCGGCGTTGGATATTCTCCCAACAATTTCTCTATTCAATTCTTTTGTAACCCTCTATGAGAGAAATTCTATAGAAGAACTCGTATAGTATTTTGCAAATGTATGAAGGTGAGTGAAAAGAAGAATACAAATTCTAATACAACAAGCGTGAGAGAGAGAGAGAAAGACAGACGAGGTACGTTCGAGTAGTCGATATTTTGAAACCTGCAACACCATTGGTAGGTGGTGAGCCATTTTTAAGAAAACTGCGTTTACAGAACTCAGTTTGCATATTCTTTTCATATTATTTTTTGCATTTTTATTTTTTTTAATTCAGTTTATTGTAATCATTGAATGTTAATAAACATGTATTTTTTGAACCACTAAGTATATTGTATTATTTCTCCCAACGGCGAGTTCCTGTGGCAGAAATTAGTTTGGCGAGTGTGGAGCGAGGCTACTGGAGCACTCTATTTTTATAAAATCCTAGTTAAAATAGCAAAATTGTAACAATGGCGAGGATGGTGTTGATGCTCTAAACATTCCTAATTCTTTTTTTCTTTCCGTCGTACCAAAAAATAAAAAAAAATACACCTAATTTTTTCAAAGGAGTTGTGCTACCTAGTTTGAGAGCATAAACTCTCTTGATTCTTTTGTCTGCGTTCAACAAAATTGACTTCCAAATCAATTGAGTGTCTAAAATGTGAGCAAATTGAAAGATGAAAAGAAACAAACTTCTACAGAAGTTAACTAAAAATTGAACTTGCATTAAACTTTGAATATAAGTGATAATGAAGATGGAATTGAAGGCAATATAACAAGGAATTTGAAAGGCAAGTGAAAACAAAGCAAGTGCTTTAAACCTGAAAAAGAGAATGTAATACTAGTAGTGTTTGGCATTACTAAAACTAATAATTTATAAATTATAGTTTGTAATTAAAGTTGTAAAAAAATTTGTGTAAAGATTATAAATTGTAGTTAAAATTAAAAAAATAATTATAAATTGTAAAAAAAAATTATGAATGTTTAAAAAAATTTATAATTTATAAATAAAATTAATAATAAAAAAATTAAAAACTATTAACAATAACTTTTTCAAACACTCCATAATTAGTGCTAGACCTTTTCAAATGTGGTTTATATCTTGTATTTATAGGCTTACAAATGACAAATGGTTGTTATCATTTGCACAATTCTCTGAAACATTTACATCATTATAACAACAAAGTAGCAGCTCTTACATCTTAAATTTCTAAAACTATGATAAGTGTTCCAATTACTACCTTTAATAGGTCAATCTTGTAACAAACAAACAACTAGCTGATAAGTGTACCAAGTGCTAAATATATTTTATCAAATATCTTTTCCAACAGGAATTCTTTTAAGAAATACTCAACCATTTGCTACTAAAGTTTCCATTGGTAATTAGTTTAAATTATTTTTTTTTTATATATTTTTAGTTAAAAAGTTAAATTAAGTTTAAAGTAAGTTATCTGGTAACTTAGGTTTTAAATTAATTTTTTTATAATTAGTTGTTTGGATAAAAAGTTAATTTTTTTATTTTTTGTTCAAAGCGAACAATTTTATCATTTTATATATTTGATATTAACAATTATATGTAGTTGATAGTAGTAGTAGTAAATAAGTTATGAATAAAAAATATTTTTTTTATTTTAAAAATGATGACAGTTTGAATAGAAATATAATAAGAATTTGTATTTTGATTTCACTTTTTAACTTTTAAAAATTTTTGCTTTTCTATCAATAATAATTTTAATTTTTTGATATTTTTAACCAAAGACTAAAAAATCAAAATTGTCAATCATTGTCTAAATAAGAAATATTCCACCCCACTTGTTAAGATGATTTCAAGTCAGTCACTCTCAAAATATTTATCTCAATGCAAATATATAGATATGTGCACAAATATATTTATAACTACATGGAGTGATAAAAGTGTTGGGTTGTGACTTGTATTCTACTAGTCTCGTATTTTATTTTTTTGGTCTATATATAATTGAGTTGGATAGAATTAGAGATCTATTAGAATTCTTTATGTATACGGCTTCTACGTGTATGCTTATAAATAGAACACTAGTGGGATCATAAGAAAAAAGATTGTAAAACAGAAATTGAGAGATTCGCTAGTAGAGAGAAAGAAAACAGGTGTTGTACTTTTTCATATTTGATACAGTGAAATGTTTTCTCTCTTGCGCGTGAACGTATATTGGTGTGGGACGAACCACGTAAATTCTTAATATTTTTTATTTTTTATTTTTGTGTGTGATTTTACTTATGTTTGTGTTCGAAAATTAATATTTAAATTTCAATAAAAAAAAATATGGGAAGAAAAATTCTCTCAACCATTTATTAATTCTTGAGGACCAAAATTTAATCAATTAATTATTTAATTTACTGCTAGGCTTGGGAATATCACCAATCACTCCAATTTTATCACTCTGTCACTTGGCAACTTCCCACTGACAGGTCATTTTATTGTATAAAAAGAAGATAATAACATATTTAAGTTAAGAAGATAAATATATTTCTTAAATTTTCGTGTTATTTTTTCTTTATATTTGCAAATTCCTCTACTAATCAATGATCCAAACACTATTTGTTTTTTTCTTTTCTTTTTTTCCTTTTATAATTGAGATTTCTAGGGTGTAATTTTTTTATAATCTCATTTTTTAGTTCATACTCCAATATATATATATATATATATATATATCGTGCTTCTATTTTTATAGGCACCGTTTTTGATACACTGATAAACATATATTTATGATGATGTTACTTTGCAGGAAAAATAAAAATTATACCTTAGATTCTAACTCCTTTAAATGATTATATGATATGACTTAACTGGAGAAATTGTTAAATTTGAACATCAGTCGCAGATGAGAACAGAAGCACATTTACGTAAGTATCAAAAAAAAATATTATGCAATAATACACGTTGTTTGACACAACCTACTTACATTCACAGGTACGAGAGATAATCTATTATAAACGTAAAATGTACAATTTCAAGATAAAAAAAAATTTCAAAATTCAACACCTACAACTCGAGTAATGAAACAAATCTCGTTCTTCTATTCAAGATTTACTTCTATGTTCTTGATATTTTTTTATTTCTTCTTACATTTCTACCCATTTGATTCTACTATTCAAACTAATAATTAAAATTATAAAATCCTATTTATAGTAAAATTTTAAAAATTTTAGCCCTCTTATAATTACAAAGCTTACACATATTAGACTTTTTGTGTATTTATGACTTTAACCTAGTTTAATTGAGCTCAAATACATATAAATAAAATATTAATTATATGAGTTCGCAGAATACAATACACACGCCTTACAAAAATAACGTCCAACTTTTTGAGAAAAATATCCTTTATTTGGAGTGTAGTGTTTGATGAAGAATAATGATGTCTATTCAGAAGTAACTATCTTATTTGAATGAGTAAGAGTTCGAGCTCAAAAAAAAACCGAATAGGTAATTGGGCTAAAAGCAAAGTAACTATCTTATTTGAATGAGTAAGAGTTCGAGCTCAAAAAAAAACCGAATAGGTAATTGGGCTAAAAGCAGGGTGAAAATGTTAGAAAAAGTAGTAACTAGAAATGAGAGGAATAACGAGTATATTTTAAAACACTAGAATTAATCAGAAATTGAATGTACCCAAGGTACTTTTCTGTATGATTTCTTAAAAAGTTTACTTTTTATGAAAATATGTTTTTTTATTTTTTTTATTTTTTTCAAATTTCGGTCAAGCTTTTATTCTTATTAATTTTTTTCTTTAAAAAAATAAGACTTTCCCCGATGGTACTAAACTTGTATTTAGACTAATTTTTTTTAAAATTTTTTTTATTTTTTTATTTTTTAACTTTTTAAAAAAGATAAATATAAAAAGATGTGAATAAAACTAAGTTAAGTCAAACTAGTAAATTTTTTTTAAAAAAATTTAAAAAAAAAACTAAACCAAACCAAATATATGCTAAAATTCATGAAGGCGATGGAAAGACCCAGACTTTTGATTATTCAAAAAAGGAGAACCAGGCGTTTTGAATCTGACTTCTTAATTAAGACTCTTCAGTACGTTCCCATGGGCATGGCGGCTGCAATTGGATCCACGTGTCACACGTGATGGTACGGACATAAGTTACATGTCTTGTTTTGAGCCACAGCCCACCCTACCCTGAATTTTCAACTTCAAATTCAATTAATGATATATATATATATATATATATATATATATAGTGAAATGGATTATACTTTTCAAAGATTTATATTACATTTTGAATGGGCTTTAATAAGTTATTTGTAGTCAAGGTCTTTATAGAATGAAATTTGAATTAGAATTGTGATTCTATTCGAATATTTATTTTATTGTTTAGTTGAGTAAAAAAATAGTAAAAAGTTTATTTCTATGGAATCATCATTTAGTATTGTTTTAAAATGGTAAATCTATTAGAAAACGCATAGAATGAAATCTTATTCCTTTTAATTTTTGTTGGAGCCCAAAATACTCTCATAATTATTTAATTATTTTATAAAAAAATTATATTTCATAAATCATCACTGACGTTGACCCTTTGACCATTAGCCCCAAGTCCCCTAAACACCGGGCATCGGGCCCCAACCCTAAACCTTGAAGACTTTAATCTCTTCCCAAACCTTGATCTCGAATCTTAAATTCGACCTTTGACCTCAGAAGTTGACCTTAGAACTCAAACCCCAAACACCCAAATCCTGACCCCATCTTACCGACCCCTGACCTCTTGAGCTCCAAACCCCAACTCTTGAACTTCAAAGTCTTGATGCTTGACTACCAAACCTCGAAATCTCGACACCCCAAACCAAAGACTCCTGACTTCCTGACCCCCAAATCCCGACTCTCTGACTTTGAACCCTTGATGCCTAACTCCTAAACCCTTGAGCCTTGACACCTTAAACCTCGAACCGAAGACTCCCGACCTCCCAATGCCCTAACCCCATCCTACAAACCCTGATATCTTGACCCCCAAACTTCGACTCTAGGACTTCGAACTCTTAACCCCAACTCCAAGACTCCAAACCCTCGATACCCCGAACCTTGAACCAAAGACTCTCAACCTCCCGACCTCCCAAAATCCCAAGCCCCGGACCCCCAAACCCAAATTTCTGAACCCTGACCCTCGAACCACTGACCCCGGTTCTTGAACCCCTTCACCACCACCACCACCACCACCACCACCACTATTTCCTCTTCTACCCCCACCACCACTACTATCATTGCCACCACAGCCACCTCACACAAAATTATAATTTTCGTAAAATAAATAAATAGGGTATTTTGGTAAGATGCATATAAATGTAATTCTATTTTAAAAATCTTAAAATTTAATTCATACATTCGAACCAAACATTAAAATGGGAATCACAATTTTCATCGCATTCAATTCCATGCTCATTCCAATCTCATGCGCATTCCTATTGAAAATTATTTCAATGAACCAAACACTACCTTGTAGTTTAATGGTAGCGCCCTAACTTTCTATAGTAAATGGTGTAATTTCATCTCCCATTCTAAATGGTTGGGTGTGATTCACATTTCATTTTGTTTAGATTAGATGTAAGATAGTGTAACTTCTAGCTGTGATAAATAATAAAATAAATAAGACATTTTTTAACGTGGCACTTTTTTTCCAATATTTTAAATCTAATAATTTATATTTTTTTCTTTAAATCAAATCCAACTTTTTAATTTATTTCACATTAAATATATATTTTTAATATACATGTATACATACTCTCAAAAATTAATTGATTTTAGAATTTTTTAGGATTTTGCATCAGGTGGCTCACTAACTTGATCTTCTGCGAGAACTGTATGTCCGAACAAATCTGGAAAAAGAGATAAGATCTGTGAAATTACTAAAAAAATCTACTATATTGTTATTCATAACTAAAAAAAGTATTTAATATTTAAAATTAATTTTATAATTAAGTTATGTTCAATGTGTCTCTCACTAACTAACTCTCTTCTCTTTTTTTTTTAATCTAAAATTTAATTTTTTTTTCTCTTTATTCATTTTAAACCCAACCCTTTTCTCTCTTTATTTTAAACTTATCTTTTCTCTTAATTGTCAAAAAAAAATTTATTTTCAATATATGTGCGTGCATACATATATTGAAAATTTATTTTAAAATTTATTTTCAAAAAAATTTATTTTAAACTTATCTTTTCGCTTAATTGCCATAAAAAATTTTATTTTCAATATATGTGCATACATACTCTCTTTATTTTAAACTTATCTTTTCGCTTAATTGTCATAAAAAAATTTATTTTCAATATATGTGCATACATACTGTTCAAAAAATATAATTGATTTTGTAAATTTTTTTAGTTTATATATTTTTTTGTTGCTTTTGATTAAAATTAAGAGTAATATCCTAATAAAAATTATTAATGATGTTAAGAGTTCATGGTGAGAATACTAATTTCTTTTATATGTTGTTATCCTTAATAATTAAAAAAATCTTATTTTATAATTAATTTCATAATTAAATTTTGTTCAATGTGTATTTAGGAACAAATAATTGTTAGTGTCTTACATTACTAAAATGTCTTATGTGACATTTTTTGTTGTTGCTTTTAATTGGAATTAAGGTAAGTCTAATAAAAATCATTAGTAATATTAGGAGTTTGAGGAAAGACAACTAAATTTTTTTATACGTTGTTATTCTTAATAATTAAAAAATTAATTATTTATTATTTAAAATTAACTTTATAATTAAATTATGTTCAAAATATTTTTAGAACTAGTAATTATTAGACTCCTATACGACTAAAATAATTCTATGGAACACTCTTTCTCTTCGCACAAACTCACATATCTATATAACAAAATATTTTTAAAGAAAAAATACATTGCTAAAATATCTTATGTGATGCTCTCTCTACGCACAAACTCACATATCCATATAATTAATAGCATATAACATACTTTTCAAAAATATCTCTAAGAGAAAAATGTTCTATGTAACGAAAAATGTCATATGCGGCGCGCTCTCTCTCTCTCTCTCTCAACACAAACTCACATATTTTTACAATAATATATTAGTATGTAGGAGATGTGAATCTCCTAATAGCTGGGATCATTGGTTTGCTGTCGTACCATACTACAATAAATATTTAAAATTTTAAAATTAACTACTATTTGGTAGAATAGTGATTAAGTCTCGATATTGTTCCTCAAGAACTATGAGATGGAATTACAATTTCAAAAATTAAAATATTATCTAATTCTCTTTTGTAGAAAAATTTGTTTGTTTTAATCTAAAAATCTAATACTAAATTAAACTAAAAATAAAAAATTTGAATTCACTCCAGCTAGTATTTTAGTTTCATTCAGATTCTATTTCATTCACTCGATTTAATTCAATCCGGTCAAGATTACAAAACTGATACGGATTAGTAAGAGGATAAAGTCGAATTCAAAATCGGCATATCCTATTTTAAACGTAGCACGCATCGTCCGAGTGATCCCAGCAGGACCCGTCCTATCCGAGCATAAGATATCTCATGTTTGGATAAGAACAAGAATATATAACAGTTGCATGATCTCGTTATTACAATCACAAAAAGTAAAAACAGAAATTAGATAATCGAATTAAAAACCTGTTGATCAAACGCCAACGTCTCAAAATCATACAAAGAACTGAATCCGAATAGAAAAGAAATAGAAATCTAAACTACACTAAAATACCGACTAGGGTTTCATCATCTCCTAGGAAGAAGAAATTAGCCAATCATATTTCAGCTCGAATCCATGAAGAGTTGAAAAAGAACTGATTCCTAGGCCTCCGTCTTCATTTTTTCGTCATTTCTCGACCCTCTAGAGTCGTCTCTAGATGAGTCTTCAATTTGATTTTTGAAGATATGGAATGGTTGGAATAAATCCCATAGGTCTTGTATTTATAGAGATGATCCACACCCCTTGTTTTAGTGTTTTAATCAAATTCTAACTGTCCCATTCTGTCTGGATACTTCTCGTTCTATCCGGAAGCTTTTCTAACAATAGATTTTTCGTTCGGACACCCTTATTTTTATCCGAATGCAAGTCATTCTGGTCAATTTTTGTCCAGACGTCCATATTTCTGTCCAGGCAGAATTTTGTAAAAATGCGACTACGTTGTAGTCCCGACTTCAAACGAGCATAATTTCTTCATTCGAACTCCAAATAAAGTCATTCTTGTATCCAAATTGAAGCCCCGAAAATCTATTTTCCAATGGTTCTATCCTCATATCAAAATTAATTTTGTGAAAAATGTTATGAATAAAATAGTAAAGGTATGTCAATTTTTATCACACATTTTTCGCATTTTTGTTTGTCGAACTTTTTTTGAGACATTATTTTCTTCACCATTGAACCTTTCTACCAAAGTTCTTGAACTTTGAGGTATTACCACTCATGGTGCTGGCTCTTCGGGTCCTGAGGTCTAACAGGAACAACATTGTTTTGATCATTTGGCTTTTACGTTAGAATTGTTGACCTTTGACAACTTTTAATCCATTTTAGATCATTTTTTCACCATATTGCTTCTTTCAATGCTAACACTAAAACACTACAAAAATATATAAGTAAACACATAATCGAGGCTTAGCGAAGCATACTTTGTAGAATTTGATCGGCACTTTTACGTACCGATTACACCCTCCAACTTACACTTTGCTAGTCCTCAAGCAAAGCAAAAATAAAAGACGATTAAATAAACTAACAAAATTTATTTTTGTAGGGTACACAATTACACGTAGCATGTACAATAAACCTCTAAGCCCCTAGGTTACCCTTAGTGGACGAGTTATAGTTTCGTGAGGGTTTCTAGAGATGATACCCACAAACATCAACTACGTGCATTTTGAAAGACTTAAGTTAAAATTGTGAATTTCATTCTTCCGACAATCAATTTGCATAAGTTTTTTTTAGTTACTGTCATTCTTACAATCAGCTTTTCACATACTTGGCTTCAGTGTGTGTGAAGATTTAGCAACGTACCTCGATATCATGTTTCTGAACATTTAAAGTTTAAACTTCTGCAAAAATTATGTCTCGACTTCAATTATCACTTGACACCACTCACAATTAAACACTCAGAAATAAGTTTATATATTGGTGCACTCATAATATGCGGCAGAGGTTATATTAAGAAAATCAAATATATTTCGCATACTTTTGACACGAAAAGACGCTGAATTCAAAAAATGACTCTTAATCTCGTGATTAAAATGCCAATTGTTGATAATATAAAAAGTGATTTATTCATCGTTTTCAATCAATTATTTCTACATATTAAACCGTGCCATTCTTAGTATCAAATAGGTCTTTATTTTTTGTTGTAACGTTAGGTAGAAAAAAATGTATATCTAGACTAGAATTGAGTGTATATAATGCTCTAGAACAAGTTAATTGCTAAACATCATTCAATTCTCCATTTTCTTCAATTATTACTCACTTTCACTATTCCCGAAACCAACTTTTGATTTTATATTCCACATAATTTTATATTTTTTCATTCACTCAATTATTGCTTTTTTTGTAACACTCGATTGTCCTTTTTTCTTTTCTTTTTTTTCAACTTTTTTTCATACTTTTTTTTTACAGATTTTTTCACCATTTCTGATTATAAACTTTATTGTACCCATATAGCCACTAACCTGTTCACATGATATTTTTAGATATAATAAGTAAATAAAAAAATACTTACTATAAAAGGCTCAAAATGGAAAACTAATGTCAATTGAATAGAAAAAATACAAGCAGACTCAAATATAAAAACATGGCCTAAAATCATTTCCCAAGTTTGACATCATCCTTTGGATGATCCTTACTTTTAAAAAATTTCAAATGAGTTTTATAATTATATTCTCAATTTCTAGCCAAAATAAATAAATGACGAAATTATCCAACGACAAATGTACACAGAAAACAAAATACCATGCGAGTAAATGTAGAAAAATTTTTCAAAAAATAATAATAGTCTCAAAAGCTCACTAAGGATTAAGTCTCCACTTTTTTATTTTTCAAGTTATTCTCGCTATCAACATTCATTAGCATAAAAATCAATTAAGCGGCTAAGTATGCAGTACATAGAAGCTGAGTGTACAAGTTTATAGTCTATTTTTCATAAATATTTTAGCAACACAAAAAATTGCACACCTTTATTTATTCGAGGTACAAAATTCACAATTCCAAATTAAATTTCTCAAAAATACATACACAATGTTTTTTTTAAAGCAATGAAAAGAGTGAAACGCCTACCCCCAACTTGAACTATCTAATGTCCTCATTGGAGCAATACCGACATAAGATGCAAAAATAAAAGGGTGGAGGATTTTATCTAATCAAAAGATTGAATCAAATACTAATCTTGAAAAATATTAGTACCAAGCATCCAAACATAAAGATATCAAAGTATTTAAGTACAGAAAAACTAACATATATAAGAAAATGAAAAGAAACAACTTTGTGAATTATATTTTTTTTGTTTTTTATTTTATTTTATTTTATTTTTTTGAAATGCATATATAAAGAAAAACCTAGGTTTCCTCCTAGAAAAGCTAAGTTTAATGTCTTCAGCTAGATGTGAGGATGGATTAGAGGTTCAACCTTCTCTTGTAGTTAAAAGAGAGGCAACTGATTTTTCAAGTGTGGACTGAAGTGTAGCTAGTGGTGGCGGCCACGTGGTGTGAAGTGGTGGAATGCTCGTGAGAAAAGATGGTGGACAAGACAAAAGATGTGGTGGCTCAAATCCAGCATTCCAAGGAGGAATGGCTCCTACAGGTTCCCGAGATGGGTTATGGAGAGGTGTCGCAATAGTCAAGATCTCAATCATGTCTACTGAAAAGAAATCTTCCTCGTTTGAGGGTTAGTGGTAGATGTTAAAAATATTTAACTTCATATGCATGTTTCTAAAGAATACATCCATTACCACATTCCTACAATTAATACAGGCATTGGTCGTAGTCAAAAATGGTAAACCCAATATGAGAGAAATTTATATTTTTAGATTATGTACCGACTCCATATCAAGAACGACAAAGTTTACAAGGAACAAGAACCTATCCACCTGGACAAGGACGTCCTCTTTTATTCCCCGTGAGATTTTGACAAATCTATCAGCCAGCTGAAGGGTGATTAGCACGGACTTCAAATCTCCCAAACTAAGTTCCTCATAAATTGAATAGGGGAGAATATTAACGCTGGCTCCCAAATCAATAAGTGATCTTTCAATTGAATGATTTCCAATGACGTATGAAATAGTAGGAGCACCAGGGTCTTCGAGCTTAGGGAGAGTGTTGTGCGTGAGAATGGAGCTCACTTGCTCAGTAAGACGGACTTTCTTAGGAATATGTGTGCTATCCTTGCGCTTTTGGGTACAAAAGTCCTTAAAAAACTTAGCATAGGATGGAATTTGCTTTATAGCATCCAGAAAAAGGAGATTGACCTTAACTTGCTTAAACACCTCCATAATATTTTTTATGATTGCTCCCTTCTTTAAAAAAAGGGAAGGTGATTTAAGACGAATAGCGAATGGGACTTTAAGTCCTGGTAGAGCTACTGGCAAGGTCGAGAGAGATGCCGGAGATGGAATAGTACAACAATAGATGTTGGGGATGTAGAGGGAGAGACAAGTGGGACGATGTTGGAGCCATCAGACGACTCTAGGTCTTTAGAGGTTGAGTGTGCTACTGACTTTTAGGATGGGTCTCCACTTCCCGTTCATTCCTAAGCATCAACACTTTATATACTTGCTCATGATGGGTATTCACAAATGGTTGATTCTCGGCTACATACTGACCCTTAGGATTACTCACCGGTTGACTTGGTAATTTTCCCTCCTCTTGGCGATTGAGGCCGGTAACTAGCTATCCGACTTGGGTCTCTAGTTTGGCAATGGACTGAGAGTGTGAGTGCAGAAGCTAAGTGTTAGCCTCTAGTCCTTGCAGGGGTTGCAATACTCACTCCTCAAAAGGTGAGTTTTGAGGAGGGGTCAGAGGGGTTGTTTGTGGAACAAGAGGTGCATAGGCTAGAAGATTATAAGTGTTGGGATATACGGGCCTAGGCAATCGTGCTGGTATGTTACCCTGATTAGGTTGCTACTGCCAAGATAAATTGGGATGATTTCCCTATCCCGGGTTATAGGTGTTCAAGAATGGATCATTACTCGATTGGGAGAAACCTTATGCTGAATTAACTTGTGCTTGCACGAATTCAGGGTATTAGACAGTGGCTGGGCAATCAGTGACAAAGGGGATGGGCTAACACACATTGCACATGCGTCCTGAAAGGTAGTAGGTGGGGCAAAAGAAATAGATTTGAGACCACCAGATAAGAGCTGGTCTAATTTTTGGGTCAGTGTCACCACTTATTTGGATAGATCGCGAGGTTGAGTGACCTTGTAAATGCCTCGGGTTTTCTAAGAGGATGGGACAGTGGATCTATCAGTAAGGGATGCTGAGGCTTGATGTTAGGAGTTTTTACTCAAACTCTCAAAAAGGTTCAAAGCCTTGTTCTCGTTTTTCAACATAAATGTACTACCATAAGAGGCATCAACAAATTGACAGTATTAAGGTGTCAACCCGTCATAAAAATATTGGGCTAACCGCCACTTCGGTACCTGGTCATGAGGACATGCTCTAATGAGATTCTTAAGGCATTCCCAAGTTTCGTGAAAAGTCTCGCCGTTGAGTTGGAAAAAACTCGTAATAGTGCGTCGAATCTAGTTGGTTTTTCCTATTGAAAAATACCTTTTGAGGAATTCTTGTTGTAATTTAGGCCAAGTTGTGATCGTGTTCGCTTCTAATAAGTTAAGCCAATGTTTGGCTTTGTCTTTTAGGGAGAAAAAGAACAGTTTCATTTAAGGGTTTCATCTAAGAAATTATTAATTTTAACAGTGGAGCATATTTCAAGGAATTCATCAATGTGTTTGTACAGGTCCTCATTACTAAGTCTAGAAAAAGATGGTAGCATTTAAATTATATTGGACTTAATTTCATAATGTGTTGCCCCAATTGTGGGAGGCTGAATCCAAGAGGGCGACACATATTCTGATGAAGTATAATACTCTATCAATGATTTGGTTTGTTGATCTATTTGGTTTCTGCCATTCGTGGGTCAGAGGTGGTCAGCGGAGGAGGGAAAGGTAGAGAAGACTGCAAGGCGGCTCGGTCATGTCTAATGATTCGTTCGATCTCGGGATCAAACGGTGCTAACTGTGTGTGCAATGACTGGAGACCAAGCATGCAAACGAGAAATTAAAATAAAAACTGGGAGTGGCCCCCTAAATCTAGTTTTCTTTGATTTTAAACAAAATAAAACAAAAGGTAGGACTTACAGTATTCAGACAGGGATAAACTGTTTGTCTACATGTCTGCATGCCCAACTCTTGTACGTCGTGTTCGTCTTTGAAAACCTGAAAGATGAGAGAAATAACTCACTACAATAGAAAAGAAGAAAGAGAAACCGAATAAGATTTTAACTATAAAAATTATAACCGTGCAAACAGTCCCCGGCAACTACGCCAAAAATTGGTTCGTTATCGTACCGTACCAAAATAAATATTTAAAATTCTAAAATTAACTACTATTTGATATAATAGTAATTAAGTCTAGGTATCGTTCCTCATGGACTATATGACGGAATTACAATTTCACAAATTAAAATATTATTCGATTCTCTTTTATAAAAAGATTTATTTGTTTTAATCTAAAAATTTAAAATTAAATTAAACTAAAAATAAAAGATTTGATTTAGTTGAGAAAAGATTTTCTAAGGATTTGAATCCACTCTAACAAGTATTTTAGTTTTATTCAGATTCTATTTCATTCATTCGATTCAATTCAATCCGATTACGACTACAAGATTGACACATATTAGCAAGAGAATATGGTCGAATACAAACCCGGCATATCCTATCTTTGACGTGGCACGCATTGTCCGAGTGATCTCGGCACGATCCGTTCTATCTGAGTATAAGATATCTCATGTGTGGATAAAAATAACAACATATAACAGTTGCATGATCTCGTTATTACAATCACAAAAAGTAAAAACGAAAACTAGATAATCAAACTAAAAACTCGTTGATCAAATGCCAATGTCTCAAAATCATACAACGAACTGAATCTGAATAGGAAAGAAATAGAAATCTAAACTACACTAAAATACTGACTATAGATTCATCATCTCCTAGGAAAAAGAAGATTAGCCGATCATGTTTCGGCTCAACTTCATGAAGAGTTAAAGAAGAACTAGTTCCCGGGCCTCCGTCTTCATCTATTCGTCACTTCTCGAGCCTCTAGAGTCGTCTCTAGATGAGTCTTGAATCTGATTTTTAAGGATATAGAATGATTGGAATGAATCCCCTAGGGCTTATATTTATAGAGATGATCCATGCCCTTTATTTAAGTGTTTTAATCAAATTCTAATTGTCCTGTTCCGTCCGAACGCTTCTCGTTTCATCCGAATGCTTTTTCAACAGTAGTTTTTTTGTCCGGATGCCCTTATTTTCGTCCAGATGCAAATTGTTCTGGTCAATTTCTGTCCAGAGGTCCATACTTCTGTCCGAATGAAATTTTGTAAAAATGCAACTGCATTGTTATCCTGAGTTTAAACAAATATAACTCCTTCACCCGAACTCCGAATAGGGTCATTCTTATCTCCAAATTAAAGCTTCGAAAGTATACTTTTCAATAGTTCTAGCCTCATGTCAAAATGTATTTTTTACAAAAAGTTATGACTAAAGTAGTAAAGGTATGTCAATTTTCATCACATATTTTTTGCCGAACTTCTTTTAAAATTTTTTTTTTTTTGCCGTTGAACCATTTTACCAAAATTCTTGAATTTTGAGGTATAACCACTCATGGTGCCGGGTCTTCGGGTCTCGAGTTCTAACCGGAACAACGTTGTTTTGATCATTTGGCTTCCACGTTGGATTTATTGACCTTTTACATCATTTTGACTATTTTTCCACCATCTTAGTTCTTCCAATACTAACACTGAAATACTACTAAAACGTATAAGTAAACACATAATCGAAACTTAGCGAAGCATACTTTGTAGGATTTGATCGGTACTTTTACGTACCGATCAATCATACATGGCACAAAGGGGAATTTATCCTATGGTGTAGGGAGGTGTTTACTCTGACCTCACAAAAATCATTTGAACTCTTTCTTATGGTTAACTGGAGCATCTAGCTTAACAAAAATTCTTGAATATTTCAAAGTAAAAGGCAAGAACCGCATGAGGTAGTTAAATGGGCCACGAACTACTTATTCAAATCTTCTCATAACAATAGCATCCATCCTAACCAATCTACAGGCTGTGATAGTATAACCAAATGGTCTCCTCCGATGGATGGTTTCTATAAAGTTAATTTTGATGGGACGAGGTGTAAGGATAGGAAAGCTAGGATTGGAGTTGTTATCAAGAATTACAAGTGACTTATTATATCGTCATGTGCTAAGAAGATTAGTAACACAAAGGGTAGAAAATGCCATTTGAGCTCTAAAGGCTTTAGAATCAAGGACTTCGGACTATGAAGTATACATCTGCAAAGTGATTCCTTTCGTGTAATCAAAGCCATCAAGTCAACAAATGAGGACTTATCAAGCATTAGAGTACTGCTAGAAGAAGCTAAGCATATCTTTCATCATTTTCTAGATTCAATATGCATCTATATTCATCATCAAGGTAATGGAGTAGCCCATGCCTTAATATAACCAAACCTAATCTTCCTATTCCTAAATGTAGAATTGGGCCGCATGTTAGTTAGGCCAAGCTAAACACGTATAGAATCATGGCTAAATATTAATTTGGTTGAGCTCAGCACATGCCATTGGCAGTTATATAAGGTCGGCCAAATTGGGTGCATATCTTTGGTAGAATCTGTCCATCCTGCATAACGATGTGAGTCTCCTAACTTGCCTATGTGGTGGTAATATGAGTACAAGGTCGAATTTTTTTGTGTATATATATGTATATGTATATATTTTCATGAGAAAATATTTAAGTTAGCCAAAAATTCTAAATCAAAATAAAAATAGAAGTTAAATAAATTCAGTATTTAAAATTAGAGGTTAAAAATACTTGTAATATATATATATATATATAAGTCATTAAAGATTTGATGAGAATATAAAGAATATAGACTAATGCCCAATACGGCTCAAGATAAATCACAGCCTTACTAAGGTCACGTAATCAAAAAGAGAAAGTGTGGCTGTAGAGTCTAGCGATGCCAACCTGACCAGCAAAGCTCAGGCTCGCGACGATACTTCATGCTGTATCTACTCTGACAAGTTATATGTTGATCATCATTCATATCGATCACGTGCCATATCCTCTAAGCAGCCATGTAATTATTCACAGATTGATAATTATCATGCTAATCAAGCTAGCGAGCACAATACATGTCGTGTGGGCTCCCCAGAGAATCTCCATTGATACGGTTATAACAGTCTTCAATGGCCCATTAGCCACGTGTCCTCAGGATCCTATAAGAGTCATCCGATGGAATATACAAAGTACGCATTTTGAAACTTTTTTCAATTGTTTTCTCTCATTTGCTTAACACATCATCTGAAATCTAATTTGATCATCGAAAATAATTTGCCAAAAAACCTTCAAACGCCCTTCCTAACTATCGTTTCTGTCCATTTCAAGCTCAGTTCACTTTTCGAGAGTCCATTAAAAGACGGAGCACCAACCATTCTCATGCTGTGGAGAGGTGAATTTTACCACTCAACCCATTTTTTTTTTCTTTTAACAATGATGATTCCCGTGACTTCAATCCATGCCAGATTGTTGGGTTGAATTGACGCCAAGGCCTAGTGATAGTTTATCTGTATTTGATTTATTTTTATCTTTTTTGTTTGGATTTTAAAATTTTTTGGTAAATTTTTTTTTTTTTTGATTTTTAATTCGTCTCAAAGACAAGAATTGTAAAGGCACATAAAAAAATTAATAAAAAAATAAATTTTTTTCTAAAACTAAAAATAATCCAACAAAAAATTAACTTATTGACTTATTTTAACTTATTTGATTTTTTCTGATTTTTTCAAAAATTTGGTTCCTATCAATTTAAGAAGTTGAAATTGTAAAAAAAAATATTTATATTAAAAAAATATAAAATATAAAATAAGTAAATAAACTTAAAAAATATTTATTTTTTCTGACATGGCTTTGGAAAAGCAACATTTTGAAATCGTTGTCTTTTTCACTTTTAGTAAACTTTTTAAAATTTAAATTTTTTAGCTAAAAAGTCAAGAAGCTAGAATTGTCAAACAGGCCTTAGTGATTTTCTAAAAAAATGGTCTGAAAATCTTTTACTTTTTATAATCCTCTTAATTAGAGAAATTAGAAACTAAAAAAATTACAAAATCAAAAAAATCAAAAAAAAGAAAAAATCAAAATTTAAGCATAATATGGTCTTTTTATCTTTGTTGAGCCTTTTCGACTCTAATAAAAAATTTATATATTTTTACATGAGAATAACTTAATTACGGAACTTCTTAAAGCCAATTGTTTACGAAAACTCAATATGAAAGTGCCACGTCAATCTATTCCATTTTTTCTTGAATCAAGCCCTTTTAGTAGACGAGGTTCCGTGTCATTACAAACACTAATAAAGTGGGTAATTAAGAGCAAACTTGACTTTAATTCAGTCTTTTTATTTTAAGGGCATATTTGGTTTTATTTAAAAGTTATATTTTTATGAAATTTTTGGTAACTATTTTAAAGCCGATTTTAAGTCACCTCCTTTGGTTTTTTTGCTTAAGGCCGAAAAACAACGTTTTTAATTTAAAAGCTTTTAACTTTTTTGTTTTTTTATTTTTTACATAATTTTTAAAATATATTTTAAAAATTAATCATCAAATCTATCAAACAAAATTTATATTAAATATAAAATTATTAAAAAATAAATTTTTAAAAATTATAACAATTTTAAGCTAAGTTTTTTTTTTTTGGACTTAAAGCCACATTGTTAAAGTTAATTCATTGGGGGGTTTTCTTAACCCCTTCAAATAGTTGCTAAACAATTATATATATATATATATAAGACTAAAATTAAAATAGTTAAATTTTAAGCCCCAAACCCGCAAACAAACATACCCTTAATTTAAAATAAAACTACTTTATTTAGCAATTTATACAAAAATACATAGGGTACTGGCAATGAGTGACCAAATTGAAAGAACAGGGAGAACACCACGACCAAATGGCATGGTTCTGTTTCTAAATAATAGTTTATTTGCTTATTGAATTTTATTTTATTTTTCTTATTATTTAGCGAGTATCTTTATTATTTGAGGTCAAATTATTATATATATTAACATTTTTTTACCAAAATATGACAATTTAGAAAAAGTAAAAATTAGCAAATGAATTAGATTTTATTTACTTATTTTCGTCTTTATTAAAAAAAATTCTTTTGATCAGTTATTTTTGTGTTTATTTGGATACGTTTATAAAAAAAAACTTTTTATTATTTTCTTTTTGTTTTTTAGCTAATGGTTTAGCAATACCAAATTTTAATTTCACTTTACAAAATTTGGGCAGCGGCAATCATGTTTTTGGATATTGCCATATATATAATTAAGTTCATAAACTGCTAGAAAACATATTGGTTGAACTCTAAATGGGAAAAAAGAGAGAGAAAAAGAGAGACTTATATATAAATATAATTACGGTTAAGGTGAATCTATTTAATTTGATTTCGTATTAAATATAGAATCAAATCAATCTTAATAGATTTCAAATTTTTGGAACCAAAAAACTAAATAAATAATTTAATAGAA
>JAOTRH010057415.1:0-18881 GCA_034768845.1 Heliamphora exappendiculata
GGTCTAGTGTAGAGCATGGCATACATGAGACTTTCTACTGCTGAAGCATAAGGAATACCTCTCATCCTCTCTATCTCTTGAGGTGTCCTAGGACACTGATCCCTAGATAGAATAATTCCATGTCTGAAAGGAATAAATCTTTTCTTAGAATTTTTCATGCCAAATCGAGCAATAATCAAGTTAATATAACTGGCTTGGGATAAACCCAACATCCTACGTGATTGATCTCGTATGAGTTTGATCCCAAGGATTTGGCCCGCTTCTCCCAAGTCCTTCATGTTAAATTAACTCGATAACCACACCTTCACCGAAGATAGCTACCCCACATCATTTTTGATAAGGAGAATGTCATCAACATAAATGACTAGAAATGTCACCTTATGCCCATTGCGCTTTAAGTACACGCAATACTCGATAGGGCACTGATCAAAGCCAAAGCTTTTAATCGCCTGGTCAAATCGAGTGTTCCCAGACCTTGATGCTTGCTTAAGCCCATAAATAGATTTTTTAAGCTTGCACATCATGTGCTCCTGGCCTTTTTCTATGAACCCGCCTAGCTGCATCATATAGATTCTCTCGTCAAGACTTTCATTAAGGAATGCCGTCTTGACATCCATTTGCCAAATCTCGTAATCAAAATGAGCAGCAATGGATAAGAGAATCCGAATGGACTTAAGCATAGCCACCGGCGAATAGGTTTTCTCATAATTGAACCCTTCTTTCTGAGTAAACCCCTTCGCAACAAGCCTAGCTTTAAAGGTTTCTACCTTCCCGTCCACTCCTCTCTTTTTCTTGAAGATCCATTTGCACCCGATGGGTTTTATCCCATCTAATGGATCTACAAGCTCCCAGACCTGATTAGAGTACATGGACTCTATCTCAGATTTCATAATCTTTTTTCATAATTCTTGCATCCTTATCTTACAATGCTTCATTATAGTTTATAGATTCAGTATCATGTACTTTCGGAATCTTATCGTAAAACTCTCCCAAGAACATGAACCTCTCGGGTGGACGAACAATCCTCCCACTACGACGAAGCTCCTGCTGTCTACTCATGATATGTGGTATCTCATTCCGTTCATTAGGTATATTTTCTGGTTGTACCAAATTTTCATTCATAACCTCTTCAAGAACAACTTGTGACTGGAGTTTGTGATTTATTACATAATTCTCCTTCAAGAATTTTGCATTTGTACTAACAAATACCTTATGACTCTTAGGATCATAAAATAAATCACCTTTAATTCCTTTAGGGCATCCTACAAAGAAACAGACATATGTCTTTGATTTCACTATACTTGCATCTCCCATCAACACGTGTGCTGGGCAACCCCATATCTGAAAGTGTTTAAGACTTGGCTTACGCCCAATCCATAACTCCAATGGGGTTCCAAAAAATGCCTTAGTAGGCACCGAATTCAGAATATATGCCACCGTTTCTAATGCATACCCCCAAAACGAATGTGGTAAATCTGAATAACACACCATGCACCTCACCATCTCTTTAAGGGACCTATTCCTCCTTTCTACTACACCATTCTGCTAAGGCATACCTAGTGTAGATAACTGGAATGTTATTCCATATTCTAATAAGTAGTTCTTGAACTCCCCAAAGAGATATTCACCTCCACGATCAGATCGTAGAATTTTGATACTTTTACCTATTTCTTCTCTACTTCTACCTTAAACACTTTAAATTTCTTAAAATGTTTCAGACTTGCGGTGAAACAATTAAACGTATCCATACCTAGAGTAATCGTCAATAAAAGTGACGAAATACTCATACTTATCTCTTTCCTAGATGTTCATGGGACCACATAAATCAAAGTGAACTAATCCCAACACTTCTTTAGCTCTAAGTCCCTTGGCCGTAAACAGCCTCTTGGTCATCTTACCTTCTAAACAGGATTCGTAGACTGGAAGTGCCTCCACTTTCAATGAACCTAAAGATCCATTTTCAATCAGTCTTTGTATCCTTTTTAGATTAACATGATCCAAACGAAGATGCCAAAGTAGCGTTTGGTTCAAGGAAAAAACTTTCTTTTTAAGTGGTAAAATATGTAAATTATTCACCGCATTATTTTTATCAGTAGAAATAACAGGGTGTAAAATATAATTAGTATTTTCTAATGTTCCACGACAGATAAATTATTTTTCAACCATAATACTGCATGAAAGCTTATTAAAAGAAAAATAATATCCATCATTCCCCAAACAGGAAATCAAAACTAAGTTCTGCCTGATTTGAGGTACGTATAAAATGTTCTTCAAAATTAAATATTTATTTTTACTAAAATAAAGAACAACTTCTCCCACTGCAACAGCAGCCACCTGGGAGTTATTCTCCATCTTAAGGTAGACCTCGCTCTCTTTAAGCTGCCTGGTTACCTGGAACCCCTACAAAGAATTACAAACATGATTAGTGGATCCCGTATCTACACACCAGGTTTCCGTAAATACAACCGCTAAACATGATTCAACTACTAGAGAAAAGGCAATACCTGCAACTTGCTTGTTCGCTCGGTCAGGACAGTCCCTCTTCCAATGTCCCGGCTTCTGACAAAAATAGCACTTGCCCTTAGGCGCCTTTACCTTCGCCTTGGTAAGTGATGGCTTAGCCTTGCTAACCATCCTTGTATTTTTCTGTTGCTGCTCTTTCTTCTTCTTCTTGCCACCTCTTGGCCTAGAAGTAGAAGCCTTTTCAGCAACAAATGCATGAGTTGACTTGCGGATAACACCTTTCGCTGCCTATAGTTCTTTCAACAATTCTGCCAGAGAAAAATCCAGTTTGTTCATAGTGTAGTTTAGTCGAAATTGTTGAAATGAATCAGGCAGTGACTGGAGCACGATATCGATTTGGGATTCCGCATCGATTTTTGCTCCAAGGACCTCCAGCTCGTTCAGAAGACCGATCATCTTCAAAGCGTGGTCCCTTACAGGTGTACCATCAGACATGGTTGTGTTCATGAGAGCCCTCATGGCCACCTGCCTCGCTGCCCGACCCTGATCGCAAAATATTTCTGTAAGGTTCAATATGATCTCAGCTGCAGATGCCATAGACTGATGTTGGCTTTACAGAACATCCGACATAGATGCCAGGATGTAACAGCTAGCCATCCGATCAACCTTCACCCACTTCTCATAATCCTGGATCTCCTATTCGGTGGATCCATTATGAGGAGTGGAAGAGCAGGGATCATGCAACACAAACCTATAGTCGTCAGAAGTCAAAACAATATCGAGGTTCCATTTTCATGTGATAAAGTTTGGTTCAGTAAGTTTATATTTCTTGAGAATTGCCGCTAGTAGATTGAATGATCCCATTATTAAATCCTAATAAACAAAAGAAAAAATCTTTTTAATTCTTTTATCAAATTAGGGTCCCTCAATGTTTTAATTTAAAAAATAATTATTGGCAGTCCGAATCTTTCGTAATTAAGCATGCCACGTAGTGTGGACGTCTACTAATCAAAATCCGTCCGGACAGATATGTTAGTCTATTAATTTATTGCCGGAACCAAATATCATAATAAAAAATTATCAGCCCAAATTCACATCAATTGATAGGCCACGTAGTGTGGACATCTAACAATCAACGAACAAAGAACTACAAGATTTTTCATTCCTTGATATGGGACATTCCAAGTAAATTAAATAGCCAATATATTTTGGACCCCACAAATAAAAGCAGTGACTCCTTATGGAGGATATTTTTATTCACGGGTTAAGTGTATAACCATTACTCTTGATTTGAAAATACTGTGTCAAAATCCTGGGCCCGGTGTGAACAAACGCTACTTCGCACTATTCTCAAATCTACTTTTTTCGAAGATTCGTGCTAGAGATACCATGACTATAGCCTTTCCGTATGGAGACCGAAAGTCGAAGCCGGCGCGCGAGTTATAATCACATCTCCTACGAACGTGTAATGAAGATCGTTTGATTTATCTGTGACTAAACCTTCTCCCACTTAAATTTTAAAAATTGTGAATTTTTCTTTTTGTTCATTTTAAATGATTAAACATATTTTAATTCCTTAATAAAATAAATTCGATTTTAATCAATTAAAATATTTTTTGTTTAACCATAATAAAATAAACAAAAAGTTTTCTTATTTAATTTTGCAAAAGAAATTAATTACCCGGATTTTAATTTAAAAATCTTAATTAATTTTAACACAAAAATTAAATAAATAATTATCTATTTATTTTCTCATTTTAAAAAATTGTTATAATTATTTATTTTATAAAACTGTTTTTCCTAATATACTTCCGACAACTAAAATCATGCATAAAAGAAAAAATAAATAAAATAAAAAATCATCTAAGAAATTAAATAAAATAAATAAATAATTAATTAAACAACGACAAAATAATTATAAATAGTCGTTACGATCCGGTCCGTCCGTTCAATTTTTTAATCCGACGGTCTCGAATTAAAGATTAAACGCCTAGGATTTTGGAACCCTAAACGAGCCGTCAAAGACCCGAATGTTTTTCGCAGCCTCCAGACCACCGTCACAGCCCCGAACCACCGCTGAAATGCCCAAAAAGTTAAAAATAAACCATCCAAACAGCCCATGAACATGCCAAAAAATTGCTGCCTTTGGAAGTCCTGTGCTGACTTCTTTCAGCCGCTGTTTGATCACCTTACCGCCACTGTTGAACCCCCAAAAAATTATGGTAGGTAGAGCACATCGAGCTCTTGATCTCTAAAAAAATTACGTCAAAATACGATGTTGAAGTGGCCCAAAAAAATCCTCAAAGTGCCAAAATTTCTACAGTGGCGCTACTGTGCGCACCGAACTTTGAAGCAATTTTGACCCCTTTGCCGCCGTCGTCGAACCACAACCAAACCACCATCGGATAGCCAATAGACAACCTTTATTTCATCAAAAAAATCACGTCAAAAAAATATTGCCGAAATCCCCAAAAATGAGCTCTGAAGTCGGCGCCTTTCTACTGCCTTATGCTGATGCCGCCGCCTCCTTCATTCATTTTCGTCTCGTTTTTTATCCCCATTTTTCGTGATACGATTACATTAAAGATTCAAAAAAATTAAAATGAAATAACATATTACATCGTCAAAAACCTATACCCCACGTAGAAGGCGTACAACCGATCTAATCTCGAAACAAAGCCGTCGAGATGAACGACTAAAACTGATGTAAATCAAGCATTCATTCATACATTCATATAACTGGATCATAATGACATAGGCTGCAAAACGATGCTTAGCACAATAGTTTTCATGAAAAATGCAACCGTGGCACTGATACCATTATTGGAGCGAAAAAAAATTTGAACTGACGCCGTGACCGTAAAAAATGACGTATGCGTTTTTCGTGAAAATTGAAAATTTTATTAATCTTAATAGTTTAATACCTTTATAAAACTTGTCAAAAAGTTTCAAGAAGTCCCGAATACGTTAAAGACGACCTTACAATCTTCTCACGTATATCCCAGACGCATTATGACGATCACGATGTGTGGGTACCGATTCCAATCGAAGTGTTCTTCCTTCTTTTGGTTTCTTCTCACACAATAATCTTCAAAAGGCAAAATTAATTGCCTAAGAAGAGAGTGGGCGGCGGCTGTGGGGAGAGAATTAGGATTAGGGTTTGATTAAAGAAGCCTCCTTTTTAAAATACATGCATATATTAAAAAAATATATTAAGTATATATATATTCTCTTTCCTGAAATGATATGAAGATATATATACTTAACATAAGTAATCAAATCCATCATCTCCTAAGGCCGGCCACTTAGGGAGTAATCCCTAGGTGTGCCAAAAATCAAAATCGCCCAACATTAATTTTATTTAATTTCCAAATGTCCCCAGCGACAATATCGGCATTCAAATTAAATTAAATAATTACCGAAACTAACAACAAAAATATTCGTGCGTATAATGAGCTACGTGAGGGATCACGAGAAAGTATAGGACTCGGACTAACCATACGAAAAAATTGGATATTTCTAACTCTGTCCCCGAGCCAGATCCTTTCCCGTACGAATCAAAACTTATTCCACTAAAGGTCCTGACTGAACTACCGCCCTAACTCAAATTATGTCTTGAGTTTTCAATTATCAAATGCACTGGATTCTCCCCACGTTTAAGATATGGATTACCGATAAATAAATTAGGTTACTGACAATCCGATTTAATTATCCTCTTCTCCTCGCAACCGCACTGCTTAATCTTTTGACATACCGGATCCGAAGATCTACTATACAGGTTTAGAATAATCAAACCTATAAGCAAAGCACACGAGGGGAAACTCCTCAACCTGAATCGGACGTGGTTTCCGTCAGCTGATTATCAATCATCGGACAAATAATGCCAGTACCCAACTCTTCGGTATTGCTGATCTCATGGAGAAAATCTCAACCATTGACGACTCAAAGTACTGTACATCATCTGAACACAACTAATCAATCACTTCGAGATTAAGAGTTCGGATAATACATGATAATACAAGATGTGGATCAATTCATATAGTTAGTATAGAATCGATCATTCCGTTGATCCCGCTCAATACACTCCAAGTGTATTAACACATCGAGCTCGAATATCGAATTCTTAAAACTTGAATTTGATCCGTTCGACCTAGCCAAGACTAGCTACTATAACGATGTACTACAATCGTACCAATAGAATGTCTGGATCCGTTGCCATTGTGAGCCTACCTGTAAATCTGTCAGAATCTTTGACCCGATCTTTCATGCAGCACGCACCGAGTCAAATACTAAATAGAATATACAGACTATCATTCATACATCACAAATATAAATATGAAACCATAAATACAAAGCCATCTCAAATATTTCTTATTAAAATGTCAAAGATCTAGCATAAAATACATAAAAAGCATGACTTTTTAGTATACATTCCCAACAAAAATGACCAAGAGGCTTTTTTCGACCAAAGGCTATAGAACTAAAGAATCGTTGGAGCTGGTTCATTCTGATGTGTGTGGTCCTATGACAATCCAGGATAGAGGTGATTTTGAGTATTTCGTCAATTTCATTGATGACTACTCAAGGTATGGATATATTTACTTGATACACCGTAAGTCTGAATGCTTTGAGAAATTCAAGATGGAGGCAGAGAAGCATCTAGGTAAATGTATCAAATCACTACAATTCAACCGTGGTGGAGAATACCTCTTTGGAGAGTTTAAGGACTACCTATCATCAGGGAGAATTACATCCCAATTGACTGTATCTGGCACTCCGCAGCAAAATGGTGTAGCAGAAAGAAAGAATATGACTCTTATGGAGATGGTAAGCTCCATGATGAGTTATTCAGATTTACCCAATTAGTTTTGAGGACTCATTTTAGAGACAGCAGCTTACATTCTGAACTTGATACCTTCTATGTCAGTACCGCCTACGCCCACAGAATTGTAGACCGGATGTAAGCATAGTCTGAAACACATTCGACTTTGGAGGTGTCCAGCACATGTGCTGAAAGGGAACACGAGTAAGCTGGAACCGTGGACGAAAGTCTATTTCTTTGTGGGTATCCCAAGAGAACGAATGGTGATTTATTTTATAATTCTAAGGATCATAAAGTCATTGTTAGCACTAATGCCTGATTTTTAAAAGAGGATTATATTATGGATTATAGGCCCAATAGCAAAATTGTTCTGAAAAAAAATAAGAGAAAATATCAGTAGAACAAAAAAGGAACCATAAGTCACTGATATTTCATTACCTCGTCGTAGTGGGAGGATTATCGGGACAGGTGAAAATTAAGAACAGGGTACTAATGCACAGGGTACAGATTCTGCACAGACTGTTACTGGTAGTACACAGACACAAGTAGTGCCTCGTTGTAGTGGGAGGATTGTTCATTAATCTGATTGGTATATGTTCTTGAAAGTGTCGTTTGACAAGATCTCGACAGAATTAAAAATCGAGCCCTGTAACTATAATGAAGCACTACAGGACAAAGATGCAGATCTTTGGCAAAGAGCTATGAATTCAGAAATAAAATCTATATATTCCAATCAAGTCTGAAAACTTATAGAATCATCCGAAGGGATAAAACCCATTGGATGCAAGTGGATCTACAAGAGAAAGAGAGGAGCAGACGGGAAGGTTGAAACCTTCAAAACTAGGATTGTTGCTAAAAGGTACACTCAAAAGGAAGTGATCAATTATGAGAAAACCTTTTCGTCGGTAGCCATGCTTAAGTCTATCCGAGTTCTCTTATCTATTACCGCTCATTTCGATTACGAAATTTAGCAAATGGACGTCAAGATAGATTTTCTTAACGGAAGTCTTGACGAGTGTATCTATATGATACAATCAGACGGATTCATTAGAAAGGCCAAGAACACATGTTGTGTAAACTTAAGAGATCCATTTATGGACTTAAGCAGGTATCGAGGTCTTAGAACACTCGATTTGATCAAGCCTTTAAGTCTTACGATTTTTATCAAAGTTCAGATGAGTCCTGTGTGTGCAAGAAGTGTGATGGAAGCGTGGTGATCTTCCTAGTACTTTATGTAAATGATATCTTGTTCATCGGAAATGATATGGGGACATTATCTATGGTTAAAGTATGGTTATCTGGGCAGTTTGATATGAAATACTTGGGAGAAGCCAGTCACATCCTTGGGATTAAGCTTGTGCGAGATCATAAACAAAGGATGTTGGGCTTATCACAAGAAAAATATATCGATAATATCCTTGCTCGTTTTAGCATGCAGGATTTCAAGAAAGGGTTTCTCCCTTTTAGGCATGGAATCACTCTATCTAAGGATCATTTTCTTAAGACACCTGATGAGGTAGAAAAAATGAAGGCGGTTCCTTATGCTTCGACAGTAGAAAGTCTCTTGTATGCTATGCTTTGTACTAAATCTGACATCTGCTTTACCGTTGGCATGGTTAGCAGATTCAATCTAACCCAGTGCAGGAGCATTGGACTACGGTAAAGAATATAATCAAGTACTTGAAAAGAACTATGAATTATATGTTGGTTTACTAGGCAGACAGACAGTTTAGTACTTTTGGGGTACACAGACTCAAATTTTTAGTCTGACAGGGATTCCCGTAAGTCTACCTCAAGATATGTGTTTACCTTAGGAGGTGGAGCTATAAGTTTGAGGGAGTATCAAGCAGTCCTGTATTACTTATTCCACCATGGAGGTTGAGTATGTGGCAGCTTCTGAAGAAGCCAAAGAGGCCGTTTGGCTCAAGAACTTTCTGTTGGATCTAAAGGTAGTACCTTCAGTTCAGTTGGCTATTACACTTTACTGTGACAATAGCAGACCGGTTGCAAACTCGAATGAGCTAAGGGTCTATAAGAAAGGCAAGTACATTGAGCGTAAGTATTACCTGATACGAAAAATTGTACTGAGAGGTGATATTGTTGTGATCAAGATTGCATCAGGAGACAACCTTACAGATCATTTTACAAAGAGCTTACCGGTTAAGACTTTTGATAGTTATATAGATGGTATGGGGGTCAAATATATGACAGCATAATTTTGAGTATAAGTAGGAGATTGTTAGTGTCACACTCCCTCTCTAGGGCCGAAGCTTAATGTGATATAAACACAGTCAAAGAATAATTGTATTAGTCAAACTGTAATTATCTGTTCATAGGATCAAAGCAACCGTACATATCATGGATACATTTTTCCATACATTTAAACTAGAATATATACTTAACAAAAATTTCACACTTCAGGTCCTGATTACTAAAGATTTAAGCAAAAAGACACTTGACTGCGAGGCTCAGTCTATGAGCCTAACAACTTTGGTGGACCAATTCTAGCCATCCCTATGATCTGCAACCACAAATGTTACAGGAGAGTGCACTTAGTATTACAATGAACAAAATAGAAAACAGTTATTTCATTCAAAATATCATGCTTTTCATAAGAGATATAAAAATACTACATTTACTCATCACAAAAATCTCATAAATAACATTCTCAGCCCTTCTTAAAAGTATCTTGCTCAAATTTTTCAAAAGTATCTTTTAGGCTCAATAGCCACAGGTCATTGAATTTACTGTCACATAATTTAAAAGTAAAGTTCTTGGCATAACCACCACAATTCAAATTGTCTTATTCACAATTCATACCCAACAGTGACCAAGTAGTCGTCCACCTCACGACCGGGAGTTCTGACGGTACCGCAACCACCATTCTCAATGCACGGATAGCAACATGATGGAATGAGGGCCACTCTCCACCAAGCACGAGTGGTATGTGATGTTTAGGACTTAGCCCGCAAAGCCTTTAAGGCAAAAAGCCTCGCTTAACGGGAAACCTCCCCCATAAGGAGAACCAACACGCATAATTGGGCAGCCTTCCCTAACATGATATAAAGGATCGAAAACCCTTGTAACTTGGCACTTTAGAACAGTATCACGTTATCAAAAACCTTCCTTTCACATATTCATACTTTGTAAAAAATGCAGATAGTATATTTAGAAATATCATGGCATTTGAATAAAAGATCATGCTATCACAATTTTTCATATTTCAAAACATAGATATAAAGTAAATTTAAAACATAATTAATGCATTTTTGTTCAAAATAATATTTAAGCACTCTCACCTTGATTTAGGTGCAACAAAAGTATCTCTTCATTTTCAATCCCAATTCCTAATCTTCTGATGACAAAATTTTGGTGCCTAGCAAGAAACCAAATCTCTACGTAAGCGTAGGACACTTATCTTTTACAAACTTTTAGAATTGTTCGACAATTGAAGTTGTTTATAATTTAAAATTCTCAAGTAGAAATAAAATTTAACTAAAATTTTATACTTTATTTAACTTGTTTAGTTAATTAAAGTTTATTGTTTAAATTTAGCTTCTGAACGCTAAAAATAATTTATCAAATTATTATCTTATCTTGCAAATTATAACTATTTGTTTATCTCAACTTTTATTTATAAAAAAAAAGATACATTTTTTCAATATTTTTATTTTATATTCTCTTATTAATTATTAAAACTAATAGTATTTTTATTATTAAAATTACATTTTCTACTAACAGGAACCACAACCCGTAAAGACTGTTTCCTCTCTTGCTTCTCTTTTCTTTTCTTTCTTTTTATTTTAACGTTTATAAACAATAATTCTACAATTTGATTTCGCCGGAGTAATTTACCGGTAATTGAAACCGTTCATTAGCGGCATTAGATCGTCAATAGGGTAATGAACATTAGTGATAATATGTATGGAAATAATCGATTCTGTACATACAACAAGAATAATAATAATAAAAAGTGCCAATTACTATTTTCATTCGTGTTGAGAAAGTGGCAAATACTGTTTTCATTCGGGTTGATATCTACACAGATAATTTTTTAATGATCAGAACCGTTCAACAGCGGGGTTAGGCCGTAGGAAGGGTAGTGAACGGTGGCAATTTGGAAATAATAATATGCACAATGGTGGCTACGTGCAGTTTATGAAAATAATAATCTCTTAAAGGTGGTCATGACAGGGGGTGTTTGCAGCGGTTTTAAACTGGTTCAGGATGATCGACGGTGGTCCTAGAGGTGGTGGGTGGTGGCGTTGGTGGGGATCGTGATGGCCAGAGATGGAGACATGGTGTGGGAGAGGAGAGAGGAGGAGAAACGGGAGAGCGAGAGAGAGTTTATCGAGAGAGAAGAAAAACGGTGGACGATGGCGGCAGCTCCAGTGATTAACGACATCGGTGGCGTCGGTGACGGCTGTGGTGGCTCCGGCGGTATTGACTGGTGGTGCTGGACGGCGGTGTCGCACGGTGTGGCGTCGGGCTTGGTCGCGATTTGCTTTGACGCTGTGTAAATTGTGTATATGTATAATATGTATAGTAGTATATATATAAGGAGAGGCAAGGGACAGGTGTCCCCTTGCATGGCAGCTCAGGTGACTTGATTCACAAAGTGTACGGTGAAACATTTTTTATATTTGGTCAAATTTTTTATGTAAAAATTTTAATTTAAAAAAAATCTCAAAATTTAGATTTAAATTTTTTTTATGTATTTTTACAAATTATCGTATGATTAAAATCTTTACTAGAATTTTATATCTATTTAATATGATTGATCATGAATTAAACCATTACTAGCTTTTTCAATAACTGTAAAATTATAAATTTAAAAATTTTTCAAAACTTCGAGATAAACTTTTAATGTTATTGTATGATTTATCGTATCGTCAGAATTTTTACCAATTTTTTTATCTATATAATATATATTTATTTCACATTTTATTTACCTTTTAATGGATGTAAAATTTTTGAGTTTCGATTTCACAATAAATTATAAAGTTTTGTCAGGTATTTTAACACTAATTTCTCTACTAATCAATTAATTAATTATTTATTTATTTATTTATTATTATTATTATTTTACAATTAGCTGCAAATACTATTTTCTTATGAGAAGCTTAACGAGTTAAGAATTTTGATTTGGCACTTGCCTTTTTTCTATTGATTGTTAAGGCATAAGTTATTACATTCTACACTCCTTTAAGAATTTCGTCATCGAAATTTATGTACTTTACTCGAAAATGTTTAGATAGTTCCTTTGCAAATATATGTATATATATATATGTATGTATATATATATATATATATATTTCTCATTTTCAAGTGTTTTTTTTAACCGAATTGCTCCGCCACAACACGTTTACTAATAAATCAACTTTATTTCACATAACTTGTTCCTTCCTGCCTAGTGTTCTCGCTGGCACTTTTTCATACGTAAAATAAGGCTTTAGACCGATGGATTATACTGTTAACACAAGAGAAGGGTCTGGTATGTATTTTTCAATCATTAAGACATGAAAAACGTCATGTAATATTGACAACTCCAGATGTAGGGCCAATTGATATGCCGTATTATCAATTCTTTTATTAATTTCATATGGCCCAATGTAACGAGGACTCAACTTTTCTTTCTTTTCGAATCTCATCACTCATTTCCATGGCGATATCTTTAAGAATACGTGATCTCCGACTTCAAATTCTAGGTCGCATCTTTGATTATCCGCGTATTTTTTTTCTGTTGGTCCTTAAACTGCTTCAATCTTTCTCGAATCAACTTTATCTTATCGGTGGTGATTTGTACAATTTCAGAGCCAGGTAGCTTCCTTTCTCCGACTTTCTCCCAACAGATTGGGCTCTGACACTTCCTACCATATAATGCTTCGTAAGGAGTCATTCCTATAATCAACTGGAAACTATTATTATGCGCGAATTCAATCAACGAAAAAAAACATTTTTCCCAACTTCTGATAAGGTCTAGGACGTATGCTCTAAGCATATCTTGTTAAAGTTTGAACCGTCCTCTCTAATTGGCCATTAGTTTGTGGGTGAAAAATCATGCTAAACTTCAACGTAGTTCCCAATGCCTCTTGTAGACTTGGCCAGAATCTAAATGTAAAACGCGAATTCCTATTTCATACTATCGAAAATGGTGTGCTTAGCAAATGAACGATCTCATCAATGTAAAGTCGTGTGAACCGATTGATAGAAAATATCATCTTCATTGATAAGTAGTGTGCCGACATCATCAATCTATCCATAATTTTTTAGATAGCATCATTTTTCTTGGGTGATCGTGGTAGCCCAACCACAAAATTCATAGTGATATGTTTCCACTTCTACTCAGAAACAGGTAAAGGTTATAATAATCTTCCCAGTTTTTGGTGTTCAATTTTAACTTGTTGGCATACAAACATCTTGGCACAAAGTCTGCCACATTTTTCTTCATCCCACTCTACCAGTATCTTTTATTTAGATCTCTATACATTTTCGTACTTTCAGGGTGCATTGAGTATGCTGAATTATGAGTTTCATCTAAAATTTGCTTCCTTAACTCTTCATTATTAGGCACATATACTCGGTGTCCAAACCATAAGACATCATCTTAAACCTCGAACTCTATTTTTTCGCTAGCAATTGCTTATGCTCTTATCTTATCCACTTGACTATCCGCTAACTGTGCTGCTCAAATCTGGTCTAACAAGGTCGGTCTTACCCTAAGAGTTGCTAATAAGCCTCCATCTTTTTCTATTGCAAGGGTGATTTCGAGCAATTGTATTTCAGAAAAAGCACTATTTTGTAATGCCCGAAGATGCGCTATACTTCCTGATGACTTTTGACTTCTGACTTAGGGCATCTGCTACCACGTTGGCCTTTCCCGGATGGTAGTGGATTGTACAATCATAATCCTTAATTAGTTTCATCCATCTTCTTTGTCTGAGGTTCAACTCCTTCTGGGTGAAGACATACTTTAAACTCTGATGGTCGATGAATATCTCATAGGTGACCCCATTTAAGTGATGTCTCCAAATTTTGAGAACAAAGACAATCGTAGCCAACTCCAGGTCATAAGTAGGGTAATTTTTCTAATAAGGCTTTAGCTGTCTAGATGCATATACGATTACGTTTCCATGTTGCATCAAAACACAATCCAACTCTTGGTGTGATGCATCACTATATACTACAAAACCTTCACTGCCTGATGGGAGGGTGAGTACAGGGTTGTCACCCACTTAGACTTTAGTTTCTAAACACTCCGTTTTCATTGGTCAAACTATTCAAACTTTACATTCTTTTGCGTTAACTGAGTCAAGGATTTTACAATTAAAGAGAAGTCTCAAATAAATCTCCGATAATAACCAGTCATCCCCAAAAAGCTACATATCTCTGTTACATTGGTTGGTTTTGTCCAATTTACTACAGTCTCAACTTTCACTAGGTCCACTAGGATTTCGTCTGCAGATATAATATGTCCCAAAAACACCAATCGATCCAACCAAAACTCACACTTAGTAAACTTTGCATACAATTTGTGGTCTCTTAAGGTTTGTAAAGAAATTCTCAAATATTTCCTGTATTCCTCCTCACTTCGATAGTATGCTAGAATCTTATTGATGAATATAATTACGAATTTATCCAAAAAGTTTTTAAACACTTGATTTATCACCTCTATAAACACCACAAGTGCATTAGTTAATTCAAAAAGTATCACAACAATCTCATAGAATCAATATCAATTCTTAAAGGCGTCCTAAATACACTTGATTCCCTTATTCGAAATAATAATATCTTAACCTTAGGTGGATCTTGGAAAATATTTTAGCTCCTTGCAGCTGATTGAAAAAAATATCTATCTCACACAAAGGATACTTATTTTTAATAGTGGTTTTGCTTGGCTGACAATAATCGAAAACATCTTCTTGGAGTTCCATCATTCTTTCTTATAAACAACACTGGTATATTCTTAGAATGAAACACTTATCTAACTACTCTTTCATAGTTCCCTTCAATTTGTTATAACTTAGCAGGTGATATTCTAGAAAATAAAAATGATACAAGTGTCATGTCTGGACATAGGTCAAAGATAAGCTTAACTTTTTGATCTAAGATATTTTTGGTAACTCCTTTGGGAATATATTTCACAAAAGGCTGGCATCTCCAAACGTTCCCATCCTTTTCAACTCCAGGTCAACTATATGAATTCATGGCAATTCTCTTTTTGTAATATTTTAAAAACTTTAACTGCTTATATAAAAATGAAATCCTCTTTTATCTATATGGGATGCCTGTTTCTAAATCTCTATCTATTTAAAAAAATTTCTATTTTATAAGGAGTTAAACAATGCATTAAACGATGACTTCCAAACCATCCCAAACATCAGACCACATGTCTCGATTCACCACAGTAGTAACAAAACTTCTTGCCAACTTTCAAGTAATTCTTCTTAAAATGATCATGACCCCACACTTAAAACAAGCATATGCTTTCATCCTCTTCACATGCCCAAACGCTCATCTACTCAATTGATTTCCATTGAATTTAGACTTCTTAATTACTGAGGTACCTCCGATCTAGCCCTTTTAAATCTTTCTTGTCTTTCATTGCCCTCCTTATCATTTTTCTCAATTCTCCTTGCCCTGATCAACTTCATACAATTATTCATCTCAAGAGCCATCAGTCTAGTTCGTTTTGCCTGCATTTCCATCATTCTCGCGTTCTGCTCCGTCAGTTTTCTAATTGCCTTTAGCATCCTAGCTAGAGGATCAGGTTGGTTCATTAAATTAGGTAATATAGATCCCGCTTGTGTAGACACGTACCGTTGTACCTTGTTGAACAAGCCCAGAATGAACGACACTTTATCCGGGTTCTTTATACTTCACTCTATTATGTTATAGGTAAGGATTAGGGTTCGATACTAGAGTCCGTCTTAAGGGTATAAAGATAGGAATAAGCTACTAAACAGAAGGTTCAACAACACAAGGTCATCTTCCCCAATCTGATAACAAGCTTAGATTTTGCAAAATCACCAATAACACAAAACCTATCCCGGGTTACCTCCACAATTTGATAACTTGCTAAGACTTCCAATTGGAACCCTACGCTTGCAGAACGCATTTCCCAAATAGACCACAAAGCCAGTCATTCAGATGCCAAAAGGCAAAGGTATGACAAACCCAAGCCTAAACCACTTTACTCGACCAACTATAAGACAACGAACTTAACCTACGATCCACCACAGACCATACTCTGATAAGTCTACAGAATCTAAAACCTAGAGTTCTGATACCAAAATGCCACACTCCCTCTCTAGGGCCGAAACTTAATGTGATATAAACACAGTCAAATAATAATTGTATCAGTCAAACTATGATTATCTGTTCATAGGATCAAAATAGTTGCACCTATCATGGATACGTTTTTCCATACATTTAAACTGAAATATATACTTAACAAAAATTTCGCACTTCAGGTCCTGATTACTAAAGATTTAAGCAAAAAGAAACTTGACTGCGAGCCTCAGTCTATGGATCCAACAACTGTGATGGACCAACTCTAGTCATTCCTGCGATTTGCAACCACAAAGGTTACAGGAGAGTGCACTTAGTATTATAATGAATAAGATAGAAAATAGTTATTTCATTCAAAATATCATACTTTTCATAAAAGATATAAAAATACTGCATTTACTCGTCACAAAAATCTCATAAATAGCATTCTCAGCCCTTTTTAAAAGTATATTGCTCAAATTTTTCAAAAGTATCTTTCAGGCTAAACAACCACGGGTTATTAAATTCACTGTCACATAATTTAAAAGTAAAGTTCTTGGCATAGCCGTCACAATTCAAATTGTCTTATTCACAATCCATACCCAATAGTGACCAAGTAGTCGTCCACCCCACGATCGGGAGTTTCGACGGTACCGTAACATTAATTCTCAATACACGGATAGCAACGTGATGGAATGAGGGCCACTCTCCACCAGACACGAGTGGTACGTGCTGTCTGGGACTTAACCCGCAAAGCCTTTAAGAAAAAAACCCCTGCTCAATGGGAAATCTCTCCCATAGGGAGAACCAACACCCATAATTGGGCAACCTCCCCTAACATGATATAAAGGGTCGAAAACCCTTGTAACTTGGCACTTTGAAATAGTATCACGTTATCAAAAATCTTTCTTTCACATACTCATACTTTGTAAAAAGTACAGATAGCACATTTAGAAATATCATGACATTTGAATAAAAGATCATGCCATCACAATTTTTCATGCTTCAAAACATGGATATAAAGTAAATTTAAAATATAATTCATGTATTTTTATTCAAAATAATACTTAAGCACTCTCAACTTGAGTTAGGTGCAACAAAACTATCTCTTCATTTTCAATCCCAATTCCTAATTTTCCAATGACAAAATCTCTGTGCCTAACAAAAAATCAAATCTCGACGTAAGTGTAGGATACTTATCTTTTACCAAATTTTACAATTGTTCGACAATTGAAGTTGTTTATGATTTAAAATGCTCAAGTAGAAATAAAATTTGGCTAAAATTATATACTTTATTTAGCTTGTTTAGTTAATTAAAATTTATCGTTTAAATTTAGCTTCCGAACGCCAAAAATAATTTATCAAATTATTATCTTTTCTTACAAATTATAACAAATTGTTTATCTCAACTTTTATTTATAAAAAAAATATATACATTTTTTTTTCAATATTTTTATTTTATATTCTCTTATTAATTATTAAAACTAATAGTACTTTTATTATTAAAATTACATTTTATACTAACAGGAACCACAACCCGTAAAGACTGTTTCCTCTCTTGCTTCTCTTTTCTTTTTTCTTTTTTTAACCCGTAAACAATAATTCTACGATTTGATTTTGCCGGAATAATTTATCGGTAATCGAAACCGTTCATTAGCAGTATTAGGTTGTCAATAGGGTAATGAACATTGGTGATAATATGTACGGTGATAACTGATTCTGTACATACAACAAGAATAATAATAATAATAATAATAATAAAAAGTGCCAATTACTGTTTTCATTCGGGTTGAGAAAGTGGCAATTACTGTTTTCATTTGGGTTGAGATCTGTAGAGTTGATTTTTCATTGATCAGAACCGTTTACCAACGACCTTAGATCGTAGGAAGGGTAGTGAACAGTGGCAACTTAGAAATAATAATGAGCACAGTGGTGACTATGTGCGTACATTTTATGAAAATAATAACCTCTTAAAGGTGGTCACGGCACGGGGTGTTTGCAGCGGTTTTAAACTGGTTCAGGGTGATCGACGAGGGTTCTAGAGGTGGTGGGTGGTGGCGCTGGTGGGCATCGTGGTGACCAGAGGTTGCGGCATGGTGTGGGAGAGGAGAGAGGAGGAGAAACGAGAGAGTGAGAGAGAGTTTACCGAGAGAGAAGAAAAACGGTGGCCGACGGCGGCAGCTCCAGTGATTAACGACGTCGGTAGCATCAGCTAGTGGTGGTGGACGGCGGTGTCGGACGGTGTGGCGTCGGGCTTGGTCGCGATTTGCTTTGGCGCTTTGTGTAAATTGTGTATATGTATAATATGTGTAGTAGTATATATATA
>JAOTRH010057426.1:0-18881 GCA_034768845.1 Heliamphora exappendiculata
TTGTAATGCAGTAGACTCTAATGCTTTATCCTTTTACTTTGTTTATGTTTTATTATATTTGTCACTTTTACTTATTTTATTTTATCTTGAGAATCCAAAATATTCTAAATTTTAATTACTTTTGTTAAGAGATTCTAATTGTTTAATTAAAATCATTATTAGATCATGAGATATCTTTATTTTTTATTTGGATTGTGAGTTAGACGTTATCTTTGTTTAATAGTTATAATTTTAAAATTATTAATTATGTAATTATGATGTCACGGTTCAATTCCGGTTGAACCGGTGATCCATCCACTCATTTCTTTTTTCGATTTGCTTAACAGTTCAATTTTCAAAACATTGGTTCCATTAATATAAAATGTTCATGTATAAAATGCTAAAATTTAACAAAAATCACATTAAAACTTAACAAAAGCAAACAAATTTTAAAATTCAATATAAAAATTCAAAACATTTAATATAAAACCGATTTAATATATATATATATATATATAGGGGTATTTGTTTAGTATAATTAGTCTATGATAACTATATTGTGAAACGAATATATACTATAAATAGATTATATATATTGAATTAAAGACTTCGATTAAATTTGAAATCGGCTTAACCATGTCCTTAAATTTCTGAATCGATCCATAATTTTTGATTTATATATTTTTAAAATTAAAATCAAACTAATTCAATATAAAACCGAATTAATTCACATGGATCGGACCAATTCTTCGATTTTACAAATTATTGGACAGCCCTAATTCGGCGTCGTGGTGGTGGCGTTTGTTTGTAGTTTTTTTTTTTTTGTCTTTTTCTTTTTTGAGTTCTACAGCTAACACTTAAAAGTTCACTATACACTTTTACTAAAAAACACTATACACTCTCGATAAACATCATAAATTCATTTTTTAAATTAATAAAATTTAATTTCTTAACACACATTAATAGAATGCCCAGTAGTTTTTAGTAAAACTGTTGATAATTTTTTAAGTGTAAATAGATTTTTTTAGCAGGCTTTGGCTTCATATTCGTGCAAAAAAAAAAAAAAAAAACTCTTAGTATGCTAATTTTAACGGGTAACACCCAATTGTGAGTGGTACCAAAAATATTAAACAGTATTGAGTGGTACCAAGAATATCTAATAAGTACTAGTTTAATCAATTCATGATTAAATTAAATAAAAAATTATTTTTTAGTTATTTTTTGTATTTTTTTCTTTTTATTTTTCTACTCAAGTTAAAGTTTCAACCAATGGGCCTTATAGGTAACTAGTTTAAAGGTTAGTTTATATATATAATTTTAGTTAAAAAATTAAATTATGTTTAAAGTATGCTATTTGTTAAATTATATTTTAACATAACTTTTTTTAAGTTGATTAATTGGATAACAAAGTTAGTTTTTTTTATTCAAATTGAACAGTATTATCCTTCTATATAATTGATTATGAAAAAAATTTAAGTATCATTATCTTTTAGAACGAGGTAGAGTTTGAACAAAATATATTCAGAATTAGTGTTTCGATTTGTTATTTTGGTTTTTTAAATTTTTTTTTCTAAACGTATTATGTTAACATTTTGTGTTTTCAGCTAAAAGATTTGGTTCACCAATCATAGTTATGCTTCTTATTATAAATATTAATTAGCTTATTTTATAAATATTAAAATTTTAATTTATCTCGCTTTTGTGTTAACTAAGTTATCATAAATAAAAAACCTAAAAAATAAATTTAGACTAATTAATTCAAATTTTATATTAGTTAAACATCTATATTATACTAACTTATTTGTTATTGAATTATAATTCATAAAAAATATAAATATTTCTTAATAATAAATTTAAAATAGCATTTATTATTTAACTGAATACATCGTTCCAATACAATAATTGGTACTTTATTCCATACCATTTTCACTCCTTTTGAGCCTCTTGGTCACGCTTTCTCTAATTGAATTAAAGATCCGAGTAAGGTGCTGGTCTCAAAAATAATATATTACTTTATTTTAGGGTTTCAAAATTATTGAATTATAGACGATTTTTAATGTATAAAAATTTTGAGACATGTTTAATAAATTTTAATATATTAAAGTGAAGGAATATATAATTTTCAAAATAATAGAGTTCATTACTTTTGTGTTAACTTTTACCCAACTTGTAATGAGTTATTATTCAATAAATAATAGAGGGTGTTGTTACAAGCGCACTATATGAAATAATGTTAGAGTGACTAAATTAATATATTAACATAATTATAAATATTAAATATAAATAGAGTTAATAGGAGTCCAATTAAATTTCGTAGCAGTAATTTATCATTGGCTAAATAATTATTTAGTTATGCCATTTTGGGATCAACCTCTTACATTTTCTCTTGAGCAAATAAAAATACCCAATGCATATTAAGGGCTCGATTGATAACTAGTTTAAAATTTTTTATTTTTTAGTCAAAAATTTAAATTGAATTTAAAATAGGTTATTTGGTAACTTTTAAGCTAGCTATTTTTAATGTTGATTGCTTGGATTAAAAAACTATTTTTTTTTAATTTTTTGTTCGAATTAGATAATTTTGTTCTTGTATATATTTATTATTAACAATTATATGTAGTTGGTAATGATAGTAATATGAAATAAATTATAAATAAATTTTATTATTATATTTTAAAAATAATTAGAGTATAAATAGAATATTTTAAAAGTTAGTACGTAAATAATACTATATAATATTTCGAGACAATGAAGTAATTAGTCTTAAATTTAATTCATATAATTGTATCATGCACCTTATTTAATATATTAATTTAATAAAAGTGGAGGCAAAAGGTGGTCAAAAGAATGAAAGGTGGCAGCCACCCACCCTCCTTGGAAGCTGCTAACCAAATTGAAGATGATCAATGGTTATCCCACTGAAAGGGACCTCTTCCATTCGAAGTCTTTCCACAAACTTCACTCACCTCGTTACGGTCACGACATAATAATTCAAAATTTGTGAGAATAAATCAGAGTCCGCGCTGGGACAATGCGAGCAAAGTTGTTGTCTTGGGCTTTTTTTTTTTCTGTTAAAATTTAAGGCTTTATTTAAATTTAAATTTAATATAAATATTTTTTAAAAAACATATATGTTGATTAGAGGGAATAAATGTTTTCAAATAAAAATAAAATTATATCTCCTTAAAAAGATAAGAAAATATCAAAAGATGTGATATAATAGATTTTCTGTTAAAAAGATAACTCATAATAATAAATTGGATTCCATGATGAAAAAATGACTATTATTCTATAAATAAAGATCGAACCTACGGGTAAAAGTACACAATCATACATCCATACAAAAATTATATTATTCTTCACTATGATTGTGGTTGACGTAAGCATTGGAGTGCCACCGGCCAGTGAATACTGGTCGGATAACGGTGCTCTTTTTTTGTAAGATTTCGAAGTTCTCGGATGCTTGATTGATCTTATTCGTTGAAAATATTTATTATTGCGTGAAGATAAAAAAAAATTTCCTACATTGATAATCTTATATGGATCGCAAGTGTTAATTATTATAATTTGCAAGCTTTTGGTCTTAAGTTCAAGTCCCTACTTAGTTCATTTTTTTCTAAGTTTTAAAAATTTTAATATTATTCCAACCCATCAAGAATATTAATTATTTAAAATGCTAAATAAATTTGTTCCAACTTAAAGCCTTTTTAGTTTAAAAGTACATTAAGACAAAAATTTTAATTTATTGTTTTTTGACTTAAAAGTCACTCTTATAATTCTCCCAATAAATTTTTTATTTATTTAGCTTAAAATAAATTTAAATAAAAAGCATAATTTAAACATAAATTGCCAAATGAAACTTTTGAGTAATGATATAGAAATAAGGGACTAGTGGGGTGGGATAGGACTAGTCCATTTTGCTGGTGCCGGACTAGTTTTTTCTTTCTTACATTTTTTTCTTTTTTTAAGATTTTTATTTTGTTTTTGGTGAATTTTTTTAGTATTTGTTTAAATAAGTATATCTTTTAGATTCTTCTCGTTATGAAAAAATAAAAAAGTAAATTTTTTTATCCCAACCTAAAAAAAGTTCATATAAGACAAACCAAAAAAGGCAACTTAGCAGGCTTTTTGGCATTTTCTAGTTTTTTTTCATCTTTAGTGATATTTTTAAAATTTGGTCATAACTGGCATATTTTTTAAAATAAGCAAAAAATTTAAAATAAAAAAAAATAAATTAAAATATAAAAAAATAAAGTAAAAAATTTAAATTAAAATATAAATAAAGTTCAAAAAAGATAAAAAAAAGCGCCAAAAATAAAGGGCACACTAATTTTTTTTCTTTTTTAAACAAACGTTCTCATATTTGTATTGCATGACCCGAATTCATAATTTGGTAAATTATGAATTATTTTTTAGATAACTGATACTAGATTCTCAAGTATTATGGTCTCGTTTGTCATTCTGAATGGGATTTAATATAAATAAAATCTTTAGTGGATTGTAGGGTCTTCATGTATTTTTTTTAATACTAAAGAATTATTAAATACATTATACGTATAGTGAGAAATTTAGATTACGTTTGTCAACTCCCTGAAACGAGCAGATCTGAGAGGTAAAAGCGCAACTCAACATTAAGGTGGAAGCGATGAGAGGGTTAACGCCCTATACCCTAGAAGACTTTGTTCAAAAATTTGGTACGTCTTTTGTTTTTGCCATGATAACTGTACTCTTGCCCCCTAAGTCTAAGATGCTGTATGTCAAAGATAGGCAGCGAGAAGCTCATATCACTTTCTAAGTCGGTGTCGATGGTGAGATGCGACGCGAAACTAATGTCATTTTCTAAGTCGATGTTAATAGCTAGATGTGATGCAACGATCACTTTGTTTTATAAGTCATTACCAATGACATTGTGACACGGGACTCATGTTGTTTTCTAAGCCAGTGTCAAAGATGAGGCAACAAGAAACTTATGTCATTTTCTAAGCCGGTGTCGATGGCGAGGTGCGACGCGAAACTCATGTCATTTTCGAAGTCGGTGTCAATAGCTAGGTGCGACGCAACAATCACTTTGTTTCAAATGTCATTGCCAATGACGTTGTGACACGGCATCTGTGTTGTTTTCTAAGCCATTGTCGAAGATGAGGCAGCAAGAAGCTTATGTTGTTTTCTAAGTCAGTGTCGATTGCGAGGTGCGACGCAAAAGTTATGTCATTTTCTAAGTTGGTGCAAATGACTAGGTGCGACGTAAAGATCACTTTGTTTTCTAAGTCATTACTAATGGCGTTGTGACGCGAGACTCGCGTTGTTTTTTAAGCCATTGTTGAAGACAATACCGCAAAAAGCTTATGTCATTTTCTAAGTCAGTGTCAATGGCGAATTGCGATGCAAGACCTATTTTTTTTTGTTATTGTTGATGACCGTATGATAAAATGTTTATGCCATTTTCTAAGTTAATGCTGACAAAAGATGTGACACGAAATTGCACTAGTAATGGTATGCACGAAAGTGCATAAACCCTCAAATTGTGTCTAAATTTCTTTTCAGTAGCTCTTTCGTTCATGTAAGAAAGATACAAAATAAAAGAAAGAATATTAAATAATAATAATAATAATAAAAATTCCTTCCGTAACAGTTGGGAATTTCTTTTTGCAACTAAAACTACAAAATGCATTCCTTTAGAGGTTCAAAGAGAGTGATGTGTGTTGTAATTTCACTTGTGACAACAACATTTTGAGAGATTGCAAATAAAAATTTGATGAAAAGAAACGATGATTGGCGCATGGTTGATCGTCGGTGAAGGCAGCTTTCAAATCACGGGCACCTTCTTGATTTTTTTTCAAACCTTAGCTCTTTTTGGAATTGGTATAGTAATGAGCCCAGAATCGGGGTCAGGAGTTGGAGGTCTCGGATAGGGGATTGGGTGTTCAAGGTTTGGGAGCCATTGCGGCGATTGCTTCTACCGCCACGGCCGTTGCTGACACTATCATTTTTAAAATCGTAATCAAATACATAAAAAAAATAATTTCTAAAATATATTTTTTATAAAATTATTTTTCACTAAATTTTTTTTATAAAAATATTTTCTATCAAAACAAATAAAACTTTAATATTTGTGATTATGCCACGTCATTTGAAATATTAATTTAGTAACATAAATTAGCCATCTAGCATTATTCAAATTGAATTTGCCCTTTTAATCTTTGATCATTTAAATAATGAAAACTTTCAGCTCCATTGGTGGCCTTGGTTTTTTCCCAATACAATTAATGATACATAAACCCTGTTTAGGTTAAATTTCGGAGTTTTTGCTTATTTTCATCATTTTTTATTTTTTGGCTATTTATTTATTTTTTTACTTTTTTGGATTATTTCAGTGAGAATGGTCGAAAACGTAAAAATTCTTAATCTGAAAATAAAAAATATTTACTAAAGACGAAAACCTACCAACATAAAATTTACTTTTTATATTTTGATAAAAAAATTATCAAATGATATAAAAAGTACACTACAAATAAAAATAAGTTATAAATAAAATAGGAATTTTCAGCTAAAATTTTAAAAAAATAAGTTTTAGCGCACAAGATCAATCAATAAAATTTTTAATGCGCGAGATACAATCGCCTACGATACAGATAAATTTAACAAAAATAGATAAATTTATATATAATACATACAGATAAATTTATCTGTCGTCTTATTTTATGCAAGACAGATAAATTTATCTGTGTTCTTTATATAAATAAATTTATATGTATTCTTTACACAGAAAATGTACAGTGTTATTTATATAAATAAATTTATTTATATAAAGAACACAGATAAATTTATCTATACATTTTCAAAACATATATCAATTATATAGATAGATTTATTTATCTTGTATAAATAAACAGATAGATAAATTTATCGCTATAAAGAATACTGTACCTTTTCAAAATACGTATAAAACACACAGATAAATTTATCTGTATGCTTATTTATGCAAGACAGATAAATTTATCTGTGTGCTTTTTCAAAACACGTATAAAGCACACGATAAATTTATCTGTATATTTATTTATGTAAAACGGATAAATTTATTTGTGTTCTTTATACATGTTTTGAAAATGCACAGATAAATTTATCTATTTTAGAATCCAATTGGACCTCGTGAGTTAAAATTGAATCTCGCACATTAGAAATTTTATTAATGGATGAAAAATAAAATCGCCGCTATTTTAAGGAACTAAGACTAATTTTTCAAATAAAATAAATATTTATCAATAAAGATAAAGTTTGAAGAAATAAAAATGCACGAGAAGAATGCAAAAGGCGTTCAGATAAATAAAACTATAGTTGGTGGAAGACGCTCGGTTCATTTGGGTTCATTTTTTATTTGAGAATATTGTATATTTAATCTAAGTTTTAATGAGTTATATACTTTTGTCTTTTTAAATTCTAATTTTAAAAGCACTTTCAAGTTAAGTGTCAGACACCGTCTTATTAGTCTATCATAGATATTATTCTTATTAGCCTATCATAAATATTATTTGCATTTGACGTGAAATGCGAATATTTTCACCTTAATTCATGCACAATTTTATCTCTAATATAATATAAAATGTGCAATTCAATCTCTACCAACAAATATTATTCGCTTTTGTTTAACCTATAGTGGCAAAATACAAATACGAAAATGACTTGTGACTAAGAGTTGTGACTAAGAGTGAAAGGCCAACCAAAATCAAATATAGTTGATTTTTTGCAAAATTTATTTTGGTATAATTCAAAAGATAAATCAAAGTGTTCGTATGTTCTAAAATGAGTAAACGGCTCATTAAATGTGACAAAAGCAACGTGGATTTAGAATAATTATACAAACACCATTATACTATGAGCTTGTATTATTTTATCTATTAAACTAAAGAAACTTATAAATAAACTCATTTAAGTATTCGAAACGAAGATAAAGCTAACTCTGTTAACTGAGAATTGCAAATGACCGTAATATTCTTAAATCAATATTCCAAACCCTAGTCCAAAATCAGTGGAAGAGCACCACTCTTTCTCTTCTCTCTCGTTTTGCTCATGCGCAAGGGAGAAACCATACTTGAAATATAAAAAACAATTATAGTGAATAATTTAATATTAATTAATTATAAATAATATTAATAAACTAAAGAAAAAATAATTTGTAATAATTATTACTAAATTTACTAAATAAGAGGCAATTTTATGGAAATAAAGTTTATGTATGTTAGTTTGTTTTTTGATCAAATTTACTTTAAATTATTATTTTATTTTATTTAATAACTGAACAATTTTCATGATGAATGATATAATATTGCCCAATTAACTAGGTTAAATTAAAAATACTTATTATTTTTGAATATTTTTAAAATATTAAAGTCAAAGGCTTTTTTAAAAAATACATCGAATATATTTTTAAAATATGATTCCAAAATTCATTCTAAAAAAGTCCATTGTTTTTCAATCCATTTTTTAAATTATAAATATTTTTTAATTAAACAAATAGTCAAACAACATAGCAATTAGTTAAAATTATGGTATATATTTTTACATAAAATTATAATTATTTGTTATTGTTGCATACTAAAGTATTAACTTGAATGAATTAAAATTTTAGTAAAAGAAATCAATATTCGTTATTAAATACAATTGTATATTTTGTGACAATAATTTACATTGCTACAAAAAAAAGTTGGTCTAATTAAATTTAGCGATAAGTCAAAATTTCGTCACTAATAATTACTTTTTAGTCACATTTTCTTTGTTATTGCTAAAATTGTTGTCATTAAAATATCTTTGGCACCAAATATGTTTTTTGCCACACATTTAGCGAGAAAATTTATGTGACAAATAAAATTATTACAAAAATACAACAAATTATTTTGTGATAATAATTTGTATTACACAAAAGGTTGGCCTAATTTGATTTAGTGACAAGCCAAAAATATCAATCACTAATAATTACTTTTTAGTCACAACTTCTTTGTTATCACTAAATTATTGTTACTAAATTTCTTTGGTGCTAAATCTATTTTTTTGCCGCACATTTAGCAACAAAAATTATGTGAAAAATAAAAAATTATTCCAAAAAATCTTGACTTTAAGTTATTGCCAATGACGTTGTGACACATGGATCACTTTATCTTCTAAGTCATTGCTAATGACGTTGTGACATGAGTCACCTGTTGATTTCTAAGCCATTGTCAAAGGTGAGGCAGCGAGAAGCTCGTGTCATTTTCTAAGTTGGTGTCGATGGCGAGTTGCGACGCAAGACCAACTTTTTTTTGTTATTGCTAATGACCGTATTATGATGAGATATTTATGTTATTTTGTAAGTTAATGCAGATGAAAGATGTGACACGAGACTGCACTTAGTGATGGTATGCACAATAGTGCATAAACCCTCAAATTGTGTCTAAATTTCTTTCATGTTGTTCTTTCGTTCATGTAAAAACGAAGCAAAATAAAAGAAGGAATATTAAAAAAATTAGTAATAATAAAACTTCCTTCCGTAACACACTGGGAATTTCTCTTTGCATCTAAAACTACAAAATGCAGTCCTTTAGAGGATAGCGATGTGTGCTGTAATTTCACTTGTGACAACTACATTTTGAGAGATTGCAAATAAAAAATTGATGAAAAGAAAACTGATGGTTGGCGCTTTCAAATCACGGGCACCTTTTTGATTTTCTTCTCAAACCTTGGCTCTTTTTGGGACTGGTACCTATAGTAATGAACTGGGCCATTCGATTTGATTACCATAAAGAAAATGGAACTGAGAACTGGGAACTGGGAACTGGGAACTGGGAACTGGACATTTCCTTTAAATATCGAAAGAGTAGAGAGTTGATCCATCTTAGCCTTGAAAATTTTCTTTCCCGTACAACAAACTCCAAAGATGGAAATAAAAGATTTTGCGAAAAAAGATTACAGAAAAATGCCATTCCCTACATCCGTATTTTAGCAATTATTGAAAATGGTTCATTTCATATCATTTTGATACTTTCTTTTCCATAATTGAAAGATCATTAACTACATGGTTCTTCTTATACCAATGAGAAAAGAAAAAGAATAAAGGCACTTTTTGAACATTTTGCAAACCAATTCCCTCTAATCACAGGTTGAAATTAAAAAAATGGTAACAATGTAGCATGATACTTATTGAAGGAAAAACATGCAATTGTCTCGGCCCATGTGAGAATTCTTTTTCTTTTTCTTTTTCTTTTTCTTTTTCTTTTTTGGTGGGAAAAAAAAAAGAAAGATATAGTGGTCATGTATTGATCTTTGGGTTCTCATTAGAGTACCGGTGATTAACTTCAAAAAAAAAAAAAAAACTTCAAAATTGTCTTTGATGTCAAACATACAATTTGAACCTTGAAGTGGGGGCAATTTGAAACATTAAAATTTTGACATAATTGTGCGTTTGATTAATTATAATTAATAAATTTTTATAATTGATCAAAAGTCAAATAATCAAAATCTACAAAGACATAGGTTCTCAACAACACATGTCAAAATCTACCAATAAATAAAAAAAAGTATGAGATAAATTCAAATTCAAATTCAAATTTGAATTCCTTTACATGGCATAAGAAACTAAATTTCTTGTTTTAGAAATTTAATCAATTGAAATTCAAAATTAAATGAATTACTAAAATTGACACTCATTTCCTGAGCTTATAAATAGAAATTCTTGTTATTGGAGAAAAAACTTTTGGCCAAGAGATTTATTACGCATTTTCTAAAGTGTTCCCCTTTGAAATTTTATTCAAAGTTCTTCTCAAGACTTTCGTAGAAGATTATCAAGTACTTTAATAACATGCTGATTCGTTTATAAGTTCTGACATCAAACACGTTCTACGAGTTAAATCTTATGAAGTCGACACTTTTAATCATTGTTCAAGATCAAGTTTCTAAACCCTTAATTAAGACCATTTTCTTTAATTTTCTCGGTTCAAAGATTTAGACAAGTTATCAAACAGGTCTATTCGACAATAAGCTATAGGAGTCGTCCAATTGCAATTGAATTTGAGATTGAATTAGAGGTTCATTATTATTTTTGATGTAGATCACATAAGATTGTACCCTTTTATTTTTAATTCAATAAAATTATCACTTACTTGTCGGGAATACCACGTGTCATTGTCACCGCCTATGTGATACTCTGAAAGTATCTAATAATTTGTCATTATATGGATCACCTTTTATTTTTTAATTATTCAATAATAATGAGTCATTATATTCATATTGTATCCCACAAGTTTAAATTAAAGTACCATATAAAATTGACCAATAATACTCTAAAAGTATTAAATAATTATTTTTTATTTGTTAGAAATGAGTAGGACACGGAACCAGAGTACAAAAAGAGGGGGGCAATTGGACCAGCCTCGATTTAAACAAACGGAAATGTTGGGACCATTGGAAAATAGGGGAACTGTATGTAAAATCAACTGTCCCTGTTTGGCTATTTAAAAATTTGTTTTTATAAAATAAATTAGTTTTTAAGCTAATGTGTTTGGCATTTTTAAATTGCCTACTAACTTTTTTATTTCTTTTTCTATAAAAAAAAAGGCTGTAAACATCTCAAATTCTAAGTTTCTTTTAAAATGTAATGACTATAATATTCTTAATTAAAAATTAATTTTATTGTAAAAAAAAATCGTACCATTATCCTAAATTCTACAATCTAAAAGAAAAAATGTTCTAAACAAGTTATCCCAAATAATATAATTTTTTTTAATTTTTTTTAAAAAGAAGTTAAATCTCTTCAGAGTTAAACTTTTTAAATATTTCAAATAGTGCTTTTATTTTTCGAACAGTATAAATGTACATATATTAAAAATATATTTTTAATGAGAAATAATAAACAAGTTTGAAATAGAAAAAAAAATAGAATTTAAAATAAAGAGATAGAAAATTAGGGGTGTGCGCGAGTCGGCGTAGTGCGGATTGAATAAAAATTCATTTACCAAATCATTTATAGCGGTATAAAAAATTTTAACCCACCGTCAAACCATCAACTTTATAAAATCGACGGATTAGTTAATTTTTTAGATGGTTTTGCAATGGAGAATTGGTGGTTTAAAAATTAAATAAACGATTGAAGTCCTAAAATTGTAAGAGTTTAAGTGAGAATGCTGATTATTGTGTTGAATTCATTATTTAATTGGAAACAACATTGAATATATTGTGTGTTTAGGAACGGTGGAATATTGAACATTATTTAATTGAATATTATAATAAATATTATTTAATTAAAAATAACATTGAACATTTTGTGTGTCTAATTAAATAATGAATTCAAAACAAACAATTCCCGTAAACAAATAATTCCCATAAGAATTTGGTAGCTCAAATTTTACCATATTTCTTAATGATTAGATCTCCAACCTTGTATTAAACTTATTTGAGAATAAAACTATTTTTAGTATTAAGTATCGTATACGGTGCGGGTCGGTGTTAGATAGATAAAAAAATTTGTAATCGATAGTTCAAATTGACCCGCACATTTCTTTTGTAAATCGTGCAACTCGTCGCTCTTTTTTTTTTAATTTGCTTTGGTCGGTGTGGGGTGGGCGGGTGCAAGACGATTGGGTGGATTAGGCGAATTTTTGAAACGTCCTATAAAAAAAATAGTTATATTTTAAATAGATAGGATGGGGGGAGGAAATAAGATACAAATACATTGTAAATCTAATTACCTAAAACTAATTTGAAAAATAAGTTATTTTAAAATTTACAATTTAGTTTTCTTAATAAGAGAAAAGTTTAATAGATCTAAATGTATTATAAATTTAACATAAAATTAAATAAAAAGATATAAAATTAAATAAAGAGATATATCGAATGCAAAAAATTTCTTCAAAAAGAAAAAAAAAATTCCATGCAAAAAAAGAATATCTCGCAGAAAAAATCAAACCTCCACCCAAGGTGGATATACAATCTAGTCTTCTTACTTCACATTTAAATAAAGTCCAATTTATAACAAGAAAAAAAATACAAAATAAAATCTAAAATTAAGAGTTGGACCTAAGTGGCAAGTGTGATAAGATTAAATTAATTAATTTGGACTCTTCAATAATAAAATAATTATTTTTTAGGCTACTATTATGAATTAAATTACACGCCGGTGAATTTTGATAGACTTAAAACCAAAATAATAGGTACCTTTAATTTAGTGAGACCTAATATTGTTTTCAATTTGGTGTAAAAATGAGGGGATTTCAACTAAATATTCAAAAAAATAAGTTTAACACGAAAAATTTATCAACAAAAATTTTAACGCGCAAGGTCTAATTGAGTGATTTTTTTCAAAAATACCATACAAATAGATAAATTTATCTGTTTTACATAACAAACAGATAAATTTATATGTTTGATATTCATGTGTTTAATATGCAAATAGATAAATTTATCTATTTTTATATTTATGCATAACAGATAAATTTATCTATTTATATATCAACACAGAAAATACAAACAGATAAATTTATTTGTTTGCATATTTATGCCTAACAGATAAATTTATTTATTTGCATATCAACACAGAAAATGTCTATTTATTTTTTTAGATAATTAAATGTGTATTAATAAAAAATAAAAATATACAAAGGAACTCGATACACACCCTCAAAAGCTAACAAAATGATGGTAGAGCAAACCACAAAAAAAACTCAAAACAATCCTACAAACTCTCACAGACCGAGAGCTATGAAAAACAACCTACTTCTTCTTACTTAAGCACAATTTTTTGGACTTGTTCAAATGGGTTAATTTTTCTCGAGTAAGTTTAAGATTTTCAATTATCTCTAGCAGCTTTTTCTTGTTCTCGCCATTTGAAGTCAGAGTCATCCAAGAGCCAACAAAATTCTCCTCTGAAAGGGTCTTTGAAAACATTTTCAAATGTGTAGATCGACGAATTGTAGGCTCAGAGAAACCTTCAGTAGAGGTGACAAACTTCCCATCTTCTTCGCAAGAGGAGTTAACTTGATACTTTACCAATTTCTCAAGATTCGTATTGCAATGACTAACAACCACATCCACCAAGGGATTGTTCAGATCTTCCCCACTAATACACCCCGACATATCCACATTTAGAGAGTATACAACAACATCACATTTTCTATCTATCACCTTTTTGCATAAGTCAATTTCCTCTAACACACAAGATTCAAGCACACTAAATATATTTGAGAAAGAAGGAGCCTTATAAATTGGAAAAGCATTAGAAGTACCTTTTCCTTTGTTTTTTTTTTTGTTTTTTTTTATTTCTTTCTATCCATTAGGCTCTTGACTTGTGCCCACCCTTTTGTTTTCTTTCACTTTTCATTTTTGTTTGGATAAGGAAGTAGAACTCATGATCTTAAGCTTGTTAGAGCAAGAATTATTAGAGTAACTAAAGATCATATACTTGTCACATTTTAGAGGCTTTCTAGGCATTTTCACTCTAATTTCATAAGAAGACTCATAGCTCAAATTTAGCATAAAAGAATCTGAAATATTTTTATTTACTTGAATTTTAACACACACCTTAGTGTAAGTAAGCCTTATTTTGGATTTCGTATAATCATCAAGGTACAAAGGTTTGCCAATAACACTTGCCACATAACTTAAACCAATATTAGTCTAAAATTCAAGAGACACATTATAAAACTTTACCCAAATAGGCACACTAGAAAATATTTCTTTAAATAAATGTATACCCGGGAACTATTTCTTGACAATAATTAGTCGACTTGCAAAGAAGTATGGACATTTCTCAAGAATTGTTTCAAGAGCTTCTTTACTCTTCATCTTGAAAATAAAAAAATTATTATTAAAAGTAATGACATCATTGAGATTTTTCTTCTATAACTCTTCTGTCCAACTTTTAACATAGTAAAAAGATAATTTCCTGTCAATACAAAACATATTTAGAAACTTCAAGATTAACATTTAGATTATTATTCTCAAGCCCAACATTAAAGAGGCTAAGATTACCACTTATCTTATCAAAGCGAGAGTTTTCTTTCACAATGTTAGACCTTGACTTTACCTTGCTCGATTCTATTTTAATTATTGCTCAGCCCTTCTCTAACTGGGCTGTAGAATTAACCGACTGTTGTAACCCCGTGATGGAAATCGGTTGGACTAGGAAAGTGGCTGACAATGAACTCATGAGATCAGGTTAAAGATCACTCATATCTAAACCAATAAAATTAGTTTTTTGTACAACTGACCCATCACCACAGACCTGATCAACCACAATATTAGGAGTTAAAGGAAAACTCCCAATGTCTGATCGACCATCAAGAGTCCTATGAGCTTTAAGAGTATTAAGACTACCACAAATACAAATTCTTTTACAAGCACATAGGTTGTCTTCATTAAAAGCAGAATCAAAATCTACTATAAGAGATCATCATCTATAAAGTTTTTTTTTCATATTTTCCAGAACTAAAATCCTCTGATTCAAAACGATTCGGACTAATGTTGCGTGAAATTCTTTTAAACTAAGCTTTGTAGATGAGCAACATTTATTTCTTACTTTCTTTCCCATGAATAAAGTAATAAAAAAAAGTTAAGGCTCAAAAGGTATTTCAACATAAATCAATAAAGAAAATCAGACAAAAACTTGAGTTCTTTCCGAGATTGATTCAATTGAGTGCTGAGCAAAAAATCAGGGAAAACCAATAGAGAAATTAATCGAAGCAGCTCTGTTCCTCATTGTCGTCATCCTATTCGCCCTGTTGCCATTATCTTAAGCCTTGATATAGAGTAGTACAGAGCTTCGACGCGATTGCACGAGCCACAAAACAGAACTAGCGATCGGCAGCAATTAGCGGCAAAAGGGAGCGGCGGCGAGGTCCAGTGGCGAGGTCCCCTAAATATCTGCTTATTTATATCTAATAGATAAATTTATTTATTTGCATATCAATACAGATAATACAAACAGATAAATTTATCTGTACTCTTTATATGTGCTTTTAATAAGGCAGATAAATTTATTTGTATTTTTTACACGTATTTTCAATAAAAGATATATAAATTTATCTGTATTATTTATACATGTTTTAAAAAGACGCAGAGAAATTTATTTGTTCTAATATATTTTTGTCTTAAAAAGAATTTGCGCGTTAAAACTTTTATGAGAATACATCTTACTCGTTAAAAAAATTTATATTATATGAAAAATAATAAACGATATATAAACACCAATTTTCGTAAAATTTATACTTTAATTGGAGGGGTTTTTTTTAAAAAGCCAAAATTATAGGACCCAAATGGACAACTTAATTGGTTAGCATGATTTGAAGGTCGGTCTGAATAACACATGATATTGCTATTTGAGATTTGGCCTCTTTAAGAGCATGACAACAGTTATATGCCGAACTGCTCAATATTAAGTGATCTTCCCGAATCATTCGTTTTTGTTTTTGTTTTTGTTTTTTTCTTTCTCTTTCTACTTTTTTATGTAGTGTTTTTGTCTCCTTTTTCGGTATTTTTTCTTTAGTCTAAGTCTTTGTTTTTAGTAGTTTTCTTGTTTGTTTTATTTTGATGACCGAGCGACTATTTTCTACTGGTAACAAAATCGTTTTGATTCAGTAATTATTTATTTTTTGGTGACAAATATTGGTGCTCTTGATGCCAAAATAAAAACTTTTCTTTGCCACTATTTTTTAGATTTGATTTCAGATATGTTCGTTGACTATAATCTGACATTATTTATTGCGTTTTATCACGCTAGACGATCATCTACTGCCAACAAATGTCAACATTATAAAATAGAAGTAGAGGTAATGATTCTCTCGATGAAGGTTTCTGAGCAATAGTATATAAGGCAAAAAAAAAATTCATTTTTTTGTTTTATGTAATGTTGAGTTCTTTTATCGTAAGAGTTTGTGTTTCTCTTGCGTAGATATTTGATATTTTTTATTTGTAAAGATTGTTTTTTCTTCTTTTGTGAGGATTCTTTACTCTTTTTTGGAGCTGTTTTATTTTTATTGATGTACTATTTTATCTGATTTATTGTTGATCAAAAATATACTAAAATCTAGTGTCTCTTTTCGATCAAAAAAGAAAATATGATATTGTTCGCATGGTGTTTTTACTCCCAAAACATGTATTAAAATTTATTTTAACTTCATTGGGTAAATTAGAGCCAATAATAACTCAATTGTGTATCAAATTTTCTTATTTTCTTAAAAATACTGTAGATAATATTAAATAGTATCACATAATATATTTTAAAAATACCAAATAGTATTCCATAATTATCTTAATACAATGACCTGTTTGTGCAAATATTGCTTATTGACTTACTTTTACTTATTTTAATTTAAAATTCATAAAATTTAATTTGTTAGTTTATTTTTACTTATTTGTTTTTTCTGAACTTTTTTTATATTTTGATTAATTTTTTTTATTTTTTCAACTAATCTTAATTAGATGAGTCTAAAAGGTATAATAATTTAATTAAATAATAAAATTTTTTTACTAAAAATGAAAAATTTATAATAACAAATAAGCCAATAATTTAATAAGCCAAATTTAGCCAGGGCCAATATGGGTATATATCTTTATTTTGAAACATTTACCGAATATGGGTATATATCTTTATTTTGAAACATTTACCGTATATACGGCTTCTCCCTTGAAAAAAGGTAACCGCAACAAGTTGTTTTTGTTTTTAATAAAATATTGATTATGACGATAAATAATTTATAATTGATTAGGAGAATAGCTTAGTCACTACTGGATATATTTTTTCATGTTTTATTTTTCATATTTTGAGAGTATTTGGCAAAATTAGTGTTACAGGCTTTTAAATTTTTATTATTAATTTTAATTACAAACTATAATTTATTTTGAACACTCACAACTTCTGTTATAAGTTATAATTATTATTTTTTATCTCAATTATAAATTATAATCTTTACCAAATATTCTTAATTTTTGTTACAAACTACAATTTATAAAGTACTAATATTAATAATTTCAAACACCACCTTTTAGGTCCTATAATATAGATATTCTAGATAATCGTTATGAATAGTCAACCTTCCCCGACTTCTCTATAATTTCAATTAAATTGGAAAGGAAAATTAATCAAAAGACAGTAGACCTAAGGGTCATCATCTACAAAGCCAATAGTCAAGACGCCTTATATTCACATACCATTATATTCTCATTAGAAAAAAAAAAAAAAAAGACCTATCTGAGGAAATTTTTAGCGAACCCCCAGTGTTGTTTTTATTGGGTATTTTGATCATGAACGGACCAAAATTTCCAAAGAAACTCGACCCACGCAACAAGGAAGCTAACCCTCCTATTTGTTTTTCATTGGATTTTTATTGTTATCTTGATCACGATGGTACTAAAATTTCCATATATATATATATATCGCTAGCTAGCTGCAATAAAAGCTGACAACCCTAGTCTCTAGCTCTATTTGGTTTAATTTCTTTATTGACTTTTTTGTGACTAATAAATTTTTAAAATTTTTTAGACTAAATTTTTTACTTTTTTAATGATAAAACAAACTTAAAAATAAAATCAATTTTTTAAAAATTAAAATTTTTTTACTAAAAACAAAGAAAAACTCCACAAAAAGCCTTAAAATAACTTTCTTTAAGTGATTTTTTTGGTCTTATATTTTTTTAGTTTATTATAGCAAAAAAATATAAAAAATACCATTATTTAAACTGCATAAAAAAAATCAGTAACAGACAAAAAAGAGCTATATAAAAACAACTATCCAACCCGGTGCCCTCAATTTGCCCACGGACATACCCCCTCTCTAATTCACCTCCCCATTTAGAACTTAAATTTACTTTCCTCATTTTGCACGTGATACTGGAAAAAATAGGAAGAAATTTGATTTTAAAAAATGACTTACTAGAATTTATTCG
>JAOTRH010057437.1:0-18881 GCA_034768845.1 Heliamphora exappendiculata
TGTGACGGATTAGGTACGTCGTGAGCCATGCTATGTCATGAGCCGTGTACTCAGGATGGGGTATAGACGGGAGCATAATGGATGGGAGCGTGATAATCCTTGTTTGGGCATATATTGAGATAGAAAAACGTGAGTGGTTCTGGGAATCTCCCTGCTTGCAGAATGTCGATGGTAGTTAGAGTTATCTGATGACCTTAGACGTTGCATACCTTCTTGAGGTTTGAGAATTGAGTTCCGAATGAGTGAGCTCGATGATCTGGGGATGAGTATGAGTTGCAGATATGCTAGGAAGAGCATGGCTCATGATTGTGTTGGAATGTGAAAGGGTTCAAGTTATAATTCTAACTTGCAACGAATAGTAGTTCTATGAGATTTCTACGAAGACACAGGTTTGTGGTTTGGTCATTACCTTTGTGATCAGGGGTTCGTGTTTGGGAACCGTGCTGGGTGCACGTGGTTGGCTTAGTGTTGTGACGGTGTATCTTGAGTATGATATGACCGAAGGTTGTTCGTGTTCCACCTTAGGTTCAGAGATGGGTATGTTGTTTGCCTATGGGAACGAAGTGTGGAAGGTGTCTGTATGGTTATGGGATGAAAGATCATAAGATTGGGTTTCTTGTTTGATGTCGTGCATTGTTTATGTGAGTGTTGGACAGTGAGTTCGAGGCCATGACGTGGCTATGGTTTGCCTAGCAGGAGTTAAGTGAGTAAGAACGACCTTGTGAAGAGAGGTTTAGGCGCGATGAGAAGGTTGCCATGTGTCTCTGTGTTTGGCTGATGACGAGATCATAGTTCCATGGGATGTGTTATACAAGGTGTATGGATTGATGGTATTTGTATGTGTGCGAATGACATCGAAGGGTTGAAAGTTTGGTGTAGCGGATTGTTTGAGGACCGTGATCATGGTTGACAGCAGTTGTTTGACTGTGGTCGACGTGGCTTCAAGGTAAGGTTTACAGGGTTCTTTGAGGACTGAGTTTTGATGAGTACTGGGAGTACGTTGAGATTAGGTCATGGGTTTTGTTGACCCCCTTTGTTTTTTTCTTTTTCTTTCTTCTTCTCTAGACGGAGAGAGAGTTTCTTGTGGACCGTTGTCTGGTGTGAGTTGTTTCATCTCAGTTGGACGGAGATGCTGGGTTCTTGATTGAGTTGGATTTGGTTATGTTCTGAGACAAGTCTTAGGGATTTGTACCCGTGTTGAGGTCCTTTGAGTGTTCCTCAGAGACTCGTATCACTGTGATCGAGTGATTTTGGGTTTGCTTCTTCGTGGCTTCAACGTGTGGTTCATGGCTACGTGCCTTCTTGTGTGTGGAGTATCTATGTGTGTGACCTGGAATCTGATTGCTCTCGCGATTGAGGACCGTAAGAAATCGCATGATGGGGTTAGTGCTATCCCACGGTGGAAGACCGTAAGAGAGTACATTTAAGTGTGGTAAACATGATAGGATGTGGTAACCTAGCCGGTGTGGTTCGTCTGTATGATGATTGAACCAGTTGGGTTGTGTACCCTATGAGGTCCGGTTGGTGGACTAGGACTGCTTATGCTCATCCTTATGGACAAGAGAGTTGGTGTTGAGATACAGTGTTCTTTTTGCAGTGATTAGCAAAGAACCCATAACTGTTGTGTGTAGCTTATTCTGGGTTATGCGTGTATGGTCATACTTCTAGCTTTTCGCTGGGCGGGAATTTTGTCGGCACAGTCCAATTGGGTTATCTACATGTGAGTTTTTGGTGGACTTGAGAATCTAGGTTTGGGTTCTGTTTGAGGACTTGCAACTGTTCAGAGTTTTTAGAGTTGATGAGTGGTTGTCGACTACGATAAGCATTGTGCTTTGGTATAACAGTTTGTTTGCACGGTGATTCCGAGAACGCAATAAGGTAAGAGTCAGGAAGGATTCAAAGTTTGAGAAGCCTTGGTGACCATAGTCTATTGGGCCGAGGTGACTGTTTGGTTGGGAATGGAAGGGCCGTGATGAGTTCTGCATACGAGGAATTTGCTAAGTGTAAGAGGCAAGTCTTGGTCGGTTACGTGACAGATAAGTCTGAAGTTTGAATATTCAGCCATTGTGGATTCAAGGAACCCATGTATGTGTTCTGTGTTAGGGTGGATGTCGGAGGATGGTCATCATGTTTTCCCTGTCAAACGATAGCAATCCTGTGTGATTTGAGATGGATTTGTATTCTTGGTATCAGTGATCTGATAGCGAGACGTGGAGACGTGAAGTGTGTGGTTAAGTGACTTATTGAGGTCAGGTGACCTGATAACAGTGATGCTGGATTAATTTTCGGTCAGATTGGTTTTCAATCGTGTGGAACCTTCTCCGGGACAATGGTATGTTGCCTAGTGTTCTCCTGTGTGAGAATTGTGATTCGTGATGGAAGATTGAATTGAGGATGAAGGTTTGGAAGTGTTCTTTGGTGTTCTAGATGAGTAAGTGAGCTTCTCTCTGAAGTTGGGTGTTTGTGTTGTGGCTCGTGGATGGGTGTTGTGTCAGCTTCGTGGTGACGTTGTTGGCATCAGTAGGGTAATGAGGTGATATCAAAGTCGGTGGCCGTCTGGTGATTGTCAAAAACTCGAGTTAAGTTTATGTACGGGGTGTGTGACTTCGTGTGATCGATATCAAGGTTTGACATTTTGTGTTTGGACTCGTGAGGATAGTCCTTGGTGGGCATTGTGAGGTATGATTGAGCCAGTTTATGGCAGTAAGAGTGAGATAGTGGATTGGTCTCGTGTGATGCGTTTGTTGCTGGACTGGTTTGTGTACGATGTGAGTTGAATCTTAATCCAATGTTTCATGGATGACAGTGGTGTCAGTGGGAGTTTACCGTGTGATCAGTTTGTGTGGAGATCGAATATTCAAGTTGTGTTTTCCACGTGTGACGACGATTTTGGGATTCAAGTTGCTGAGGCATGTCTGCTGTTGTACAGTGTCGCAGGGTGTTCGGCTTGAGTTTTAGTGTTGAATTTTCGGGACGAAATTCCTTTAAGAGGGGGAGAGTTGTGAGACCTTGACCTATTTTATTTTTGGAATAATTTCAGGATTGACGGAATTAGAGTTAATCTTTGACCTCGGGAGTTCGGGTTTGTGCTCTTCATAATTGAACTATGAAGAACAACATGTGCGTATGAGTTTTACGCTTGTTCAGGTTTGAAAGAGGCTTGTTTGGCTAGAGTTTGAGCTGAAAAAATAGTTTTGCGACAAAAAACACACTACCCAGTAGTTCAGTCGACTGGAGGGCTTGGCCTAGTCGACTGAACCGAAAATTTTGGGTTCGGTCGACTGGACATAAGGTTTTTGGCATTTTCTATAAATATCAAGCGTGGGAGATATTTTGAGATATTTCCATTTTCCAGATCTGGTTTCTCTCTCCCGAAACATCTATCTTCTCTCTAGATTTTGATGGGCCCAAGGCTCAATTTTCAACAAACTAACAGCGGATCCTTGATGTCGGTGTCGGGGGCTTCGCATATATCCGAACATAATTTAGTTTTGTCGAGGTTCGATTTTTTAGGCTTCAAGTTTTGACTCACCAAGGTAGGATTTTAGACCCTGCTGCTGTATAAGGGTGCTATATGTAATTATGTATTTTTACCGGGTAAAAAATACATCGAATGTCATATTTATGTTTAAACCATATTTTTTGAGTAAAAAGCATATTTTTCACTTTTCTTGGTTTATTGCGCTACATGGCAAGTGGGAGTATGGTTTTCCAAAGTGGTTTGGAAAATGGTAGGTTTTTGTGAAAATCTCAACACTTGGTGTTTTGGAGCTAACCTTTGTGATTAAGTCTCAATTTTTGTAATGTTTTGTTGAAAATAGGGAAAAACTTAAAATATTTTTGTTTGATCTCCATGTTAAGGGATAAATCTGTTTATACATGTTTAATGTATATTTGTGAAAACGTTTTGATTTTGTGGAAAGGTTTTGGTTTTGGAAATGATTCTTTAAATGTACCGGAATAATGAGTATTTGGCACGAGTTGCCTTCGGTGCAAGTTTGAAAATGTGCGCAGTGTAGGTACCTTTGTCCTTCGGGGTAGTTCCCGTAAAGAAGGTGATAGGTGCTCTTATCCTTCGGTGTTAGTCCATAAAGTTAGCTTTTACGTTATGGTGTTTCGTATAGAACTTGCATTTACCTAACCGGTCATACGATGTGTAGGGATTGGGTAAAGGGGCAGGAATCTATAATTGCTACCACTGTCCCCTTGTGATGGAGTCGGTACATAGGAATCATTTTTCTTTCTCCTCGGTTGTGTGATCCGTGTGGAGCATACTATTTTATCGGTTTGTTTTCCTCGGCTGTGTGTGTTCTGAGTGAAAAATATCTTTTATCATTCCTCCGTGTGTGATATGACTGAAAAAATAATGTTTTAGTTACTGCTTTTCTTTAACTGTGAAAACGTTATTTTGCATTGTTTAAATGCTTGGTTTGTGGATGGAAAACTGTTTGGGAGGCTAATGGGAGTCTAATGGGAAAACTTGAGGTTTTATGATGTAAAACCTTTTTGGCTTTGCAATTGAGTTAGCTCCCACTATATGATTGCATATCCTATTTTACAGTTTTATAGTCTGTTTCTATTAGGTTTCGGCTCACGGTGTGGAATTTTGTCTTAAAACCTTTTCAGGTGGACGTGGTCCTATAGGGTGACCTTGAGGTGCCCAGAAGTAGCTGTTGGCAAGACCTTGTCGTTTGGTCTTTGTTAGGTAGTTTATACCTTTCTATATATGTTTCATGTTGATTCTAACATGTTGTAAAATATATGTAATTCGTATGAATGTATGTATGTTTTAAAGCTTACGAGATAACTTTGGGATGTTGTAACACTGTTTTATTATTCAAATGGTTTATGTTTTTTCGCAAACTCTAGTACTTCAAGGGAGATTTTAGAAAGGCTTACAAACCTTTTAAAAAGATTTTCTTACGCAAAACTTGTATTTTATTTTTAAATGGCTTGCTTGTGGGGCCATAACAGTACTCTCTTAACTACTCTTTTAATATCAACTAAACCCTCGGTAGTACGCTTTTACAAAGGTTTTAGCTTTTCTTGGGCTTCGGATTGTTATCCCTTGTGTTGAGGCGGTTTGATGGGTATAGGTAGGCTTTTCGCGTGACTCGGAGTTTGGGGCGTGACTTCTAAAGATCATTTTTAGAAGAACACACACACTAAATAAAATTTTTTAAAGAAAAATAATTAAGGATTAATTTTTCTAATAAAATAAGGAGAAAATAATCTATATTAATAAAATAGATGCACACGAAGAAAATAAAATGTATGTAAATAATAAGATAAACAAAAATATACATTAAAAGCCCCAAACAGCCCCTCTTAAACCCCAAAACGTTATAATGGCAAACTGACCTGACGTGACCTTTGAAAACCTGGCAGTCGCCAAGCCCAAACCCCTTTCACACGGCGGCCGCCGGGTAAAAACCCTTCCAACATGGCAGTCGCCATGTGACGTTTGAAAAACATGGTGGTCGCCAACATTCCATAAGGCGGCCGCCAACTCGAGGCGCGTATATAGTCTTCCAGGCGCGCTTTTTTCCTCATTCGCGCATCACTCTTCTCTCTTTCTAGCTTCTATTCTCTCAGAATTCTCTCAAAACTTCTAAGCCTTCTCTTGCTTTCTCCTTGCTTCTTTCTGCTTCACACGATGTTCACACTACTTTTTGTGATCCCTTTTCTCTTTATGGCGGGCCAGGGCCATGGAGATGACGACCTTGAGGAACGACGGGGCCTATCTGCTACTGAGAGTTCCTCTATGGGGAATCTTGGAGGCACGACTTCCAGTCTTCCTGCTGGCGGGGTCACCTCCACATTTCCTTTTGCTGCTATGGACGCTCTGGTACTCGAGGTGGAGCGTGCCTCATATCGGGCTGCTGAGGAGGCACAGGCTGGTGCGAATGCTGCTGCTAAGGCTGCTGTGGCCAATTTTTTTGATCCTCATGCTGGAGAGGGTCACCTGGCGCCCTTCAACCTGCATACTTACGCTCCGCTACCCCATCATGTAGTTTCGCGCGGGATGAGACGCTACGAACCTCCCATTGATGCGGTTGATGCCGATGTTTTTCTACAGGAGCCTGACCACCATATTTCTCGCTGACGACCTTTGGTATGTACCCTATCCTTATTGTTTTAATATCAAAGCATGATATATCAAGCGTAGACGCATTCCTAGGATCCCCCATATGTTGGTTTAATACGATGATGAATGATGATTTATTTTGATGTGTTGATGAATGATTTTGATGATGTGGATGATGATTGATGGAATTCGAACTTAGTTTAGGTACCTTTGCAATGGAGATTAAAAAAGTAGGGACACCTAGGATTTGAATAAATAATGAAAGAAAAGGGTGATTATTTTAATGAAAATCATAAAATAAAAAGTTTGAAATTATTTATTTAATTATTTATTTGTTTGGGAAGATTTTTGAAAAATCATAGGAAAAATGTTTTAAAAAATCCTAGAAAATTTTGAAAAATTTTGAAAAATTCAAAAAAAATTTAGAAAATCATAGAAAATTCTATGGAGAATTTTGAAAAAGACTTGGAATTTTTTAGAAAAACCTAAAAAATTAAGGAAATTTTTTGAAAATGACTTAGAATTTTTTAGAAAATTGAGGAAATTAAGGAAAGCTTAGAATATTCTTAGAAATTTGAGAAAAATTTAGGAAAATTTTGAAAAATCTTAGAAAAATTTTAAGAAATTTCTGGAAATATTTAGAAAATCTTAGAAAATTTAGAAAGATTTTTTTTTTTTGAATATTGGGGCAAATTTTCAAAGATTTCTAAAAAATTAATCCTAAAAGGTTAGGGTAAATAGGGGCAAAACACAAATATCAAATGGAAGAGATTATTTTATTATTATTATTATTATTATTTTATTTTATTTTATTTTTATTTTTATTTTTATTTTTATTTTTATTTATTATTTTTTAAAGGATGATAATCACAAAAAGATAGAGATTTGCCTAGCGCGTTAGGGTTTAGGATTCCTAGTCTCGAAGGGTCATCACTTATTCACGAACCTAGGGTAGGAAGGTTTGCCTGATTTATCAGGGCTTGAAGAAATCGAAGGGTCGTCACTTACACACGAACCTATGGTAGAAAGGTTTGTCTAGTTTATCAGGGCTTGAAAAGATCGAAGGGTCGTCACTTACACACGAACCTAGGATTTTTATTGCTTTCAGATGTTTTTCTGCATTTTACTCGCTTGATCTGATTTTATATGTTTTCTTCTTTTCCTCTCTTTTCAGGCTGGTAACTATGTCCTTGGCTTCGGAGGTTCTGCCTCTGGAGAGGTGTTGGAGTGGTATGATTCCCTCCCTGCTCCCAGTCGGGCTTATATTGATGTCTCTGATTTTGCTCGCTTCATACCCTTGTTGGGTAGAACGAGCAACGATCGAGTATGGTTGACTGCCCTGGCTGAGCGGTGGTGGGATACCACCAACACCTTTCACTTTACCACATTCGAGGCTAATTTGACTCCTCTGGACTTTGCGCTCATCACCGACATTCGGGTTGGAAGGGCCCCTATCCCTTTTGACCCGACCATCGCTGGTTCTGTTGATGCATTGATGCACTTCCTTGGAGCTGTTCCCACCCAGATGGACAGAGACCAGGTCTGATATACCTGGTTCTTCGAGAGATTCAAACATTTCCAGTGCACTAAGCCTCTCTACTACGAGTGAGTTGCCCGGGGTTTTCTACTAAGGAGAATATCGTACATTTGCACTACCTGGGTGCCCTCGCTCGCCTCGACCGTGTTGCTGCATTTGACTGGGGAGAAGCTGCCCTCGCCACCCTCTACGGCTTCATGAGGACTCTTTCTCAGTTCCCCCAAGAGCTCTGCATTGGGGGATACTGGAGGGTTTGGGAGGTATGATTTAGTTTCTGCAGTTTTCTATTCATTTTTGTTATATGTTATTGCTTGTTGACATCTTTTCCTTTCCAGCTGTGGACCTATGAGTTCCTTGAGCTTCACGTCTCGGCGAACTCTTCAGCGGACCATTTAGTCATTCCCTGAGCAGCCCGGTGGTCCCTTGGGCTAAAGGGGAAAAAGGCTGGGGGAAAGGATATTGATCGCTTCTGAGTTTCACTGGACCGGCTGACCCTTGACTAGGTATCATTTTTGCTTCTCTCTGTTATCATATTGTACTGCACTGTACTATTTCTGTCCATTCCTGCTCTGTACATTGATCACTGTATTCTATTCACTGATCGTTATACTGTACTGCATTTACTGATTACTATATACTGCACTGTTCACTATATTCTACAAGTTCAGTGGGATGTCTGACATGGAGTAGAGGATCGAGCTGGCGCATACCTGATGTGCAGCCGGGATATCGCTTCTAGGCGAATCTTATTAGAGGGTCCATTTGGATGGGAGTACTATCTAGGAGAGTGAGTGGTTCGCCAGTCACTTAACCTGGATCACTTCCGGATCCCAGTGGTTCCTCCGGCCTGTATGCGCCAGACCAATCATCTGAGCCGGGTCAATCTACTCCTAGAGCTGGTGGAGACTTTAGCTACTGAGCTGCTGGTGGAAGAGGGGGATTACATTGCCTGAGCCTAGGCTCATCTACTGGGTCCATTAGGACCCAGCCCGGCTGCCCCAGGTGGCAAGAGGCAGAGACATATGCCTCCCTGGAGCTACTGTTGTTGCTGTTGGAGGAGTTGAGGGTATTGAGGTACCTTAGACGGTGTCGTCCTTCATCGTCGGGTATCCTTTTGCTATCCTCATCCTGGTTCCTCCAGCTTTAGAGTTCCGACTAGAGCATGCTCAGGTTTGACTCTCTTCTCACTATCTCCTTTTCGTCTTTCTTCATTCGTAGACCGCTCAGTTCTGTATTATTTCTTGACAGATGGATCAGGCTTGGCTGGATCATCTCATGCTGGATCATCTCATGCTGGTTGTGAGCGGCATGCGGACCCTTATCCGCCAATAAGATGCAGTCTTACATGCAGCTGAGGTTCTATTCGTTCCTTTACCGGTAAGTATCTCTTCCTTTGTCTTGTCATTATATTCTGTACTTTATTCTTACACTTGCTTCTCTTTTCCAAGCACCAGTAGCTGCCACTGCGCAATACCTCCATCGGCTCCTGCTCAGCCTTTTGCACCGGCCCCATTTTCAGCACGAGGTCGTGGGTCCCGTGCCACTTCTCGAGAACATCCTGAGGATCTATTTCATCTGCTCGGAGCCAATCCAGGGTCGTATCTTCCTCCTCTGGCAGCGATGATGGTGACGACTTTGATAGACTCTTCGAGGATGACAGCTCGGAGGAGGCCGGTCCTTCTTCCTGCCGAGTCTGCCCGAGGCACGAATGAGAGAGAGAGAGCCCCCCAGTTACTTTTATATTGGCCAGCGTGCCCCGATTTGATACATTTATGGGCCTACATGCCCCTGTCATTACTTAATAGGCTTGGGTGCCCGAGTTTACATTTTGATACACCTTACTACTTTTTCATGCATTTTGGGCCTTTGTGCCATTTATTGCCTTATATTCATCTGCTTGTATGGTTCTCTTTCAGTTACTGCTCAAAATGTATAATATGAATGTCAAAACCTACACAGAATGTAGAAACCACAATTTGACACATGTTTGCCACCTTTTAACATGGCGGTCGCTAGTTCCAACATGGCGATCGCCTGGTCAAAGGGATGATGTCACTGTACGATTTCCTTCTAAGTTGGTGGTCGCCTACTCCAAGTTGGCGGTTGCCACTTTGATGGTACTTTTTTTGCTTTTGCTATCTCCAGCCTTTTCCTGCTTTATAAATACAGCCCTGGAGGCCCCATTTTCTATTGTTCTAACCCAGATGGCTAACCCCATTTCTTCATGGATTGAGGCATTCTCCCAAATCGAACATTTAAACTTTGTCCCTTTCGGTATCAACTCCTTATTTACTCTCATGGCCATAAAGATTGACGAGCCTCTGCTGAAAGCGGTTGCTCAGTTATGGGACCCGCAATCCTGTGTCTTTCGGTTTAGCCTTGAAGAGCTATGCCCCACTGTGGAGAAATTTGCTGCTATTTTGGATTTGGCTCCTCGAAGCTCCGTTGTGGTTCCCACTTTCTTTCTTTCAACCCGTTAGCAGGTGATACAGCTTTGTGGTCGATCTAGGATGGAGGCCTCTCTTCTGACACAGGATGACTATCTTGACATACCCTGGATCATTGACAGATTCCATCCTACTGGTGACCTTAGTGACCTCAACTTTCAGTTGGGGCAACATTATGCTCTTTGCTTCAGTCTTCTTGCCCAGTATCTTCTTATCCCTTTTGATGGGCGGGTTAGCTGTACATTAGTTGACATTACTTGGCAGATGTGGATGGGAAAGGATTTTATACCATTTTTCTTGGCCGAGACACTGTTGGGTTTAGATGTCGTTCATCGTGGTGAGACCACTACCTATGCTGGCAGCCCTTTACTTCTTCAGGTAAGCTCAACATCTTTACTCTTCACCAAACCTTCCGTCACACTACAAAGCTTTTCTCTTACTGTTCTAACTTTAGCTGCAGATTTGGCTGATGGACAAGGTAAATCTTGTGCAGAAACCACCCACTGATTGTGGCATTGGGATTTAGGAGTTTTAAAAATATTTCAAAAATAGGGATTCAGAGATGTTTAGAAAATATTTTATCACCTTGAAAATAAAATTTTGAAAATCTATTTTTGTTGAAAATGGAGTCGCTACTTAGTTTTTTAGAAAAATCAAGAAAAAATCAAAAATAGCTTACTATCTTTAAAACGTTAACCAGAGAAAGAGGGTTCGGGGGCTAAGGTACGAATCGGGGAAGATGTTAGGCACCCTGTTCGCTCAACAATAAGGTTGGCCTCTACTAATCATCATTGGTTCTTTAATAGAATTTCTCAAATGCATACAAATAAAAAAATAGAGGTAAAAAGAGAACATTCAAAATCAAATATGAAAAATACATAACATATGTATATAGAATGCCAAATAAAACAAATATCAAAATAAATATCCTAAGTCCTACGACATGCAATTTCTAACTAAATGATACATGGAACACTTCCACATGCGATTTCACAAAGATAATCTATACTAGCATGGTTTGAATAAAAGAGCAAAAATATGCAAAAAGTTATTAAAAATTACCTAAACATAATTTGTTACAAAAGATAAACTAAACTATTCTAAACATGCATTTAAAAAAAAGTAACCAAAACATGCATTTTACAAACATTCAATTAGAAAGAGCAATATGAACATGATAAGTACTTTAAAATGAAAGATGTACAAGAATTCTATTTTTTTTAAAAGAAAGAAAGTCTTTTAACAAAGGAAACAAAAATAAAGGTGTTTTAACAAAAGAGAGTTTGAGAAGGAAAACAAAATGAAGAAAAAGTTTATAAAAGAAAAAGAGGCATAATGAAAATGTTTAGAAAATACAACTAAATGAGAAACTAACTATTTACATTTTATGCTTTAAGAAAGAAAATAAGAAAACAAAAGAGAATTAAACTACTAGGAAAATAAGTTTAAAGAGACTTTTTATGATTTTTGGATCTTAATGAAAATGAAAGAAAAAGAAAGATAAAATAAGTGCTAAAAAAAGAAAAAAAATGAAATTTTATAAGAAAAATAAATACCAACATTTAAAAGGAAAGACAAACAAAAATAAAATGGGATATCATAAGGAAATTTAAAATGCTAGAAGAAAACCAAAATGCTAGAAGAAAAAAAAGAAATTACATTAATATTGAGCGAAGAGAAAAAGAAATGAAAAATAAAAGCTAAAAAAAAAGGAACATTTAAGCTAAAGAATAAAGAGGAACATTAGCATTAAAGAAATTAAGTGGGATATTAAAAAGGGAAGTAAAACTACATTACAAGAAAAAAAAAAAAAAAAAAAAAAGAAATGCTAGATAGGAAAATTACAGTGCTAAAAGAAAATGAAAAAAAAATACTAATAAGAGAATTTTCAACTAATATTAACAAAATAAAAGGACGTTGGACTAACATAGAAAGAAAATAAGTACTTGAAATTAAACTAATTAACAAAGAAAAGCACAACTATTTAAATGTGAGCGTAGTATTGGTAACTACATTCACATAAATGTAAGTGTATTATGATAACAATTAACAACATTAATAAGTTGTAATTGCTAAGATACGTTAGCACTAATTTAATGAATACAAATAAAAAAATTACAATGTGCTAAGTGTGAGTGTGAGAAAATTAGTAACTAAACAGTTAAAGAAGACAACCAAATTAAATAGCATTAACAATGTAAATGAAAGAAAAATGTGAATTGAAATTGAATTTTAACCCGATCACTCCAAGAGAGAAGGAATGGAGTTTAAAAGGACCGAGAATCCAAACGAGATACCTAGATTGCTGGGGAATCCTCAAGTTGAGAATGTACTTTAATGAGCCAATCCTCTGGTGGTGATCCAAGCAAGGCTGGCAATGTAGGCGTCAAAAGGCTCAGATCTCCATATTTCGGTAGGGCTTCGGCATTGGGGCTCGGAATTGCTCGGTGACTGGGTAGAGGTTCACTCTCAAAACCTCTCACTCAAATTCTGTCGAAAACGTACTAGAGGTACAGTATTTATAAAGTTCTTCAGTCAATGAAATGTTGTTACATTTTTGGGACACGCCAGACCATTTGAAGTTGGCAGTCGCCATATTGGACATGGCGGTCGCCATGTTGAAAGAACCCCAAAGGGTTCTATTAGCGGTCGCCACAATGAAAGTTGGTGGTCGCCATGATTAAAGGTGGCAGTCACCCCTTTTGGCTAGAATTTCTAAGAGATTCTATTGGCGGTCACCACAATGAACATGGTGATCGCGTTACTTGGGCAGTAAGTTTCGTTGGTTCAATAAAATTTCATTAGTTTGAAGGTTCTGGGTTCAAATACCGAGCTTAGATCACATCCCGAGGATCATACTGAGGCACCATTCCACCTGTTTTCATCATCGGATTCACCTAAGATTAGGAAGAGTCAAATTGGGGTGTGTACACTAATATAGATAGTGCTGCCTCTTTCCTTTACTGCCCCTGTTATCATATATGCAACACTAAGGCAGCCTGGTGACAGTATCTCTCATCCCTGACTAGCCCAGATATCACCTGGCAGCGCCCTTGGTGGCGGATCCTTGCTATGACTCTGACTACTATGGATCACCGTCTTATTGATTGGTCTTCGTCAGACTACCTTCTATTATCCACATAGGATCATGCGATAGTTCGGGTGAAGCTAGATTATTTTTCCTAGTATTCGAGGTTGTCTATTTTCATCTATGCTGTGGGCTCCATTTCTAACACTGTATCAGGATACCTGGCCTTCTCGTTCACGTACGGAGATGCAGGAGCTGCAATGTCCCGAGCTTTTTGCTAAATACAAGACATAGCTGATGCAGGATTGGGAGAAGAAGGACAAGGAAGAAGGAAAATAAGCAACAAAGAGGAGGAGGATTTGAGGCCTCCTGCTTTGTCTTAAAGATTTCATAGCTTCTCTCTTTTTTTTTTGTAGAGTTTGGGACTTGCGTGCCCTCCCTTTAAAAACTTTGTAGCTCTAACTAAAGCAATGAGAAACTCCCACTTTATGCTTATAATGGTTTGAATTTACCCAAAGTTTGAATAACTTTATTATCAGAATTCAAAGATAAATTTGTATTGGCCTTACTCGGGTTCAAAATGGTTTAAAACACATAATGTGGCCGGACTTCTCAAAAGAAGCGGCCTACGTATCCCAAAAAGATGGAATCAGACCAAAAGGTAGTTCGGGCTCAATTTTCACTAGGGTATTAACACTCCCTTTTTTGTAATTCCCTAACTTTTGCCAAGGTCACCCTTTTGGGTTTTCAGCCTTGCGGGCTGCTCTAACTTTTTACCTGAGTTTCCTTTGTGGTTTTCAATTCAGCGAGCTCTTATCTTATCTTTATTTTTACCTCAAGGATAGTACTTTTTGAGCTGATCGAGGTTAACTGGAGTGGAGAACACATTGCCATCCAAATCCATGATAATGACTGCACCACAAATCATGTTGGTTTCGATGAGAAATGGTCCGGACCAGTTTGGCTTGAAATAACCTCTCGGGTCAAAGATAGGAGCTATGATTTCCTTAAGAACCAAATCTCCTTCTCTAAGGTCCTGGGTCTTGACTTTCTTATTGAATGCTTGAGCTATCCTCATCTGGTATCCTTGTACATGAAATAGAGCCTGTAGTCTTCTTTCGTCAAACAAAAGCAACTCCTCCATTCGGTTCCTTTGCCATTCTACCTCTGAGAAACTGGTCTCGGCTACTACTCTTAGTGAAGGAATTTCCACTTCAATGGGCAGTACAGCTTCCATCCCGTATACTAAAGAGTATGGCATAACTCCCGTCGAAGTTTTGATTGACGTTCTATATCCCCAAAGTGCAAATGGTAGATGTTCCGGCCAATCCCAATGTGAGTTGATCGCCTTTTGTAGGATTTTCTTGATGTTCTTGTTTGCTGCCTCAACTACTCCATTGATCCGGCCGATATGGTCAGGACTTGTGGGCCACTATCTGGTATTCCTTGAAAAGATCCAAGACTTCTTGAAAATGTGAGCCATTATCCGAGTTGACTTTATGCGGGGCCCCGTATCGACAAATGATGTTTTTCTTGATGAACTTAGCAACATGAGAGGCTTTTAACACAGAGTAGGAGGCTACTTCCACCTACTTGGTAAAGTAGTCAATGGCCACTAAGATGAACTCATGCCCATTTGACGCCTTCGGTGTCACTTTGTCGATCACATCGACGCCCCATACTGAGAACGGCTATGGTGACGTCAGGTTATATAGTTGAGACGGGGGGACGTGCATGAGATTTGCGTGAATTTGATGTTTGTGGCACCTCCGCACGAACTGTACGCAGTCTGTCTCCATTGCCATTCAAAAGTACCCTTGTCGCAGGATCTTCTTGGCTAACATGTTTCCACTCATGTGTGGCCCACAAACTCTCGCGTGGATCTCTTTCATCAATGCTTGGCCTTCTTCAGTGTTTACACATAGCTTGTTGACCCCAGGATTCCCTCGTTTGTATAGTCTACCAACGCAAATGACAAACTGTGCGGATAATCGTCGTATCGCCCTTTTGTCCTTTTTCCTAGAAAACTTAGGGTATTATCGCTTCTCGACGAAATTCTGAATATCAGAATACCATGGAAGGTTGTTAGTGCTTTCCTCGATTGCGTTCGTCGTCTCATATGCCGTTTTTCTCTTATGTTCTATTATGAAAGGCCTCATTCGGACTCCAGGTGGTATGTCAATCATGGATGCTAGGGTGGCCAGTGCATCAGCAAACTTGTTTTGCAGTCTCGGTACATGGGTAAAGATCACCGATTCAAAGCACGGTATCAGCCTCTCTAGTTCTTAATGATAGAGACTCAAGGTTAAGTCCCTGACCTTCCATTCTCCTATTTCTTGTGAAACCACCAGCGCTGAATCTCCGATGACTTCCAGTTTCTTTGCCCCCAATTATAATGCTGCCTCCAATCCAACTAAACATACTTCATACTCAGCCTAATTGTTGGTAACTTTAAAATTAAGCTTCAAAGACAAAGCGACGTGTGATTCATCAGGAGTGACAAGAAGGACTCTTATTCCATAACCATACTGATTGGATGCGCCATCAAAATATAGAGTCCACTTGTTATCGCCGACTTTCATTAACTGTTCGTCAAGAAACTGGAACTCTGCGTCTTCACCTCCTTCAACTGGTTGATCGACCAGGAATTCTGCCACCGCTCTACCCTTGACTGACTTTCGGGTGACATATTGAAGATTAAACTCTGATAATAGTAGCAACCATCGAGCTAGTCTTCCTGTCAGTGCTGGCTTTTCGAATAGGTATTTCAATGGGTCCATTCGGGAGATGATGTTCACTATGAAAGACAGCATGTAATGTCTTAATTTTCGAGAAGCACAGACCAAAGCCCAACATGTCTTTTCTAGTGGTGTGTATCGTATCTCTGATCCCATCATCTTATTGCTTAAGTAGTAGATAGCCTTTTCGATTCCAATTTTTCCCTCTTGCGCTAGCATACATCCCATAGCCGAGTCAGTCACTAACAAATAGAGAATCAGTGGCTTATCAGGTTCAGAAGGAGATAGAACAGGTGGATTTTGCAGATACTATCGTATGGCATCAAACGCGTCTTGGCATTTCGGATCCCATTTGAACTCGACTCCTTTTTTTAGCAGACGAAAGAGCGGCTCACAGGTAGTTGTCAGTTTTGCGATGAATTGACTGATAAATTGTATTTTACCTAGAAAGCCTCTAACTTCTCGTTCGGTCCTTGGAGGAGGCATTTCCAAGATTACCTTAATCTTTGAAGGATCCACTTCGATACCCCGTTGAGTGATCATAAATCCAAGAATTTTTCTGGCAGTAATCCCAATGGCACACTTTTGTGGGTTAAGCCGCATCTTGTATTTTCGAATCCTTTCGAAGAACTTTCGTAGTGCTATGATGTGGCCATCCCGATCCTTGAACTTGACTACATATCATCCACGTACACTTCGACCTCCTTATGTATCATGTTATGCAGTAAAGTAGTGGCAACTCTTTGATAGGTTGTCCTTGCATTCTTTAGACTAAACGGTATCACACGATAACAATAGGTACCCCAGGGCATGGTGAACGTCGTCTTTTCTCTGTCCTCGGGATCCATGAGAATCTGATTGTACCCGAAGAAGCCATCCATGAATGACAATAAGGCGTGCCCCGCTGTACTGTCCACCAGGACATCGATGTGCGGCAGTAAAAAATCATCTTTCGGGCTAGCCTTGTTGAGGTCCCAAAAATCTACATAGACTCGGATACGTCCGTCCTTCTTTAAAATTGGCACAATATTGGCTACCCATTTTGGATACTCGGTTACCATCAGGAACCCGGCATTGATCTATTTGGCAACTTGTTCTTTGACCTTCAGAGCCCATTCTGGTCGGATCCGTTTTAATTTTTGTTTGACCGGTTTAACATCGGGGTATAGAGGGATATGGTGTTGGACAATGTAAGGGTCAATTCCGAGCAGATCCTCGTAAGACCATACAAATACATCTTTGAATTCTTTTAATAAAGTTATTAATTATTCTTGTTCAACTAAAGATGAAGAAGAACCAATTTTCACATTTTGTGGGTTAGTTTCATTACCCAAATTTATTGACAAAGTTTCTTTAATTATAGGTTGGGCACGCATTTTTTTTTCTTTTTATTAAAAGTTTTATTTCTTCGGGGATATCTCCATCGAATTCAAAATTGTCGAAAAGCGTATGAAATAAATCAAGCAAAGCAGAGTAACCGAAAATTTCGTTCATTTCATTAAAAGCAGAGGGAATTACAAAATCGACAGTAAAAGCGGGGAGAAGAGCATCAACAGACGTGCCCTCGACTACAGACTTCGACTCAAACTCGGACTCAAGACAGATGACCTGCATATTACAAGACTCGATGGTCCAATTCTTCACTTCATTTGCAGCCGCATCGACGATGAGCTCGGTGCAGTCTGCTAGTGCGCTGAAACCCATCATGAAACATTTTCGGTCAGTTACATGCAAATTAGCCATCATCTCATTAAACAGCATCCCCATGTCAGTACCATCAAACTTGTCGGCCCAATCTTCCTCTCGAAGCTTCTAACCTTTCTCTTCCCGTTTCACTAGCTTTTCCTCCTCTGAATCATACAACTAATGGCCGAAAAAGATCTCCAACCCTGGCAGCTTTTGATTGGTTTTCTCATCGACCCATGGCTCTGGAAAGCCGCATTCTGGGAAATCTTCCCCTTCTTTGACAAAAAGCCCATTGAGCGTTCCAGAATAATTGGCCTTCCATCCCTTCTTCGGCCTTTCCAAATCTTCCTCCGTTGGCTCATACCTAAGGCCAAAATGGTGCGAAGTCGGCAATACCTGAACGGGTTCCAGGATTCCCTGCTGCTTACACTCTAATCCCATACCAGGGAAAAAGGACATTTTCCTCATCATTATTACAGCCCGCGGGTTGATGTACATTTCCTCCTCATTCAACAACATTTGTATAGCCTGGGTTTCATCGAACTAGAAGCCACTGAGCGATACATCATTTTCACCATATTGTACTTCCAAGAGAGTTGAGCTCTCTTCTCCTCTTGGGGATAAATGTCTTCTTCTCCGAGAATAGTCAGAACTGCCCCATTTCTTATCAGTTTTAATTTTTGATAGAGAGTCGATGGTACAGCCTGGACACTTAGGTCATGCAACCAAGGTCTACCCAACAACAAGTTGAAAGATGCCGGTACGTCTAGTACATAAAACTCGATCGACGTTTCTAAGGGCCCCATTGATGCTGTAAATGACGCCAATCCCATTACGTCCCTTCTTGTGTTATCATAAGCCCAGACTCCTTGATTGCTCGGTATGAAGTGCTCCGTCTTTAGTCCTAAATAGAGTGCTGTTCTGAGCAGACATACATTTAATGCAGACCCATTATCGATAAGAGTCACAAGGACCCATTTGCCCAGGCACTTAACAGTAATGTGCAGTGGTTTATTGTGATTCCTTCCCTCGACTATCAGATCTTTACCAAAAAAAGAAATAACTTTTGGTTCTACCACAGGCAGAATAAGTCCAATTAGTTGTTCTAGGGTAGCATTTATTAAAACGCTGGCTTTATTTAGAACCACTAGCACAGCTTGTCTGTGTTTATGAGAGGCCATCAATAGTCCCCAAATGCTTATGTTAGCTTGCATCTGTTAGGAATGTATACTGAAAAGCCTTACTTTTTAGGTTTTTTTATTCTTGATCCCTGGCATATAAATGAGAAACATTTAAGATGTTTTTGCATTCGTGGTTTCATATTTATATTTGTGATGAATGAATGCATAGTCCGTAT